>PVKU01003849.1:0-112287 GCA_004027475.1 Anoura caudifer | reverse complement strand
CAACAATAAAAAAAGGAAAATAAATAAATAAAATCACTGTTCCATGTGCAAAACAACAAAAAAAGAAATAATCATTTCATCCAGAAAATTTTCTGTGAAATTTCAGGCTGGACCAAGAGTCCTCTTAGGTGTTCCCTTAGCATCTTCTACTAATTTTCTGCTAAAATGCTCATAATTTTATAAAGCAATTTTCTATTCATAGTTCTTGGCAAAATCCAGAAACCTTAGGAAATACTAGAAAGTTTTCTGTAAGGACAAACAAACATAAACTCAGGAAGTGCTGATATGCGATATATTCTATGAGGACTATCTCCTTTAGAACTGTATGCTTTGTTTTGCAAATAAATTTCTGATTCTAATTTGGCTTTCCCTTGCTGTCTTCTAAGACAGGAAATGTTTTCACCAGTAGATATCACTATCATGGTCCTCTTGACAAGACTAGTTATCACTGAAAATTAATAACATGACACTTGGGCAACGTAAGTATATTTGTTTCTGGGAGTGAGGTTGGTGTGTGTGCACCCAGCTCCACCCATGTCCAATGCACATTTGTGCAGGAGGGTTCTAGGTTGGGGCGGCTGCCTTGTGCATTATAGGACATTTAACAGCATCCATGGCTTTGTCCCATGGGATGCCAGTAGCACAGCCCACCTCTTGTGACAAACAAACATATTTCCAGATACTGCCAAATATTCCCCGGGGGCAAAACTATTTCTGGCTGAGTGCCACTGCCCTAAGAGTATTTTAGAATGATCTGAATTACTGAATGACGTAAAAATGGAAAACACGAACCCTCTGGTTCTGTAAGAAAGAGTCTTGGATGATTAGCATTACATAGACTCTCTGTGTGCCCCAACCGTATTTTCGTATTCCTGTGGTTGCCAATGGATACCCTTAGGTTAGAGGGCATGGAAATGCATATCAACCAGCTCTCAGGATCTTATGTGATTTATTTCTCTCAACCACAGTATGTCAGAAAGGGGACCGTGGAGTCAATGGGAGAAGTTGGCTTAATAGTCCCTGTTTCTTGATGGATGTAGAGTATCTTGAAACTTGTAGGATCTTCTGCACCCACCGAAAAGAAAGGAATTTAAAACAGCATTCTTTGGGCATTTGACTGGAAAAGTTTGAGTGTGCGTGCAGCCGGTGCATGCACACACGCGAGTTTGCCTTCATTTTCGGATTTTGAAATGACTGTTACAGAAATGTGCACTGAAGCAAACTCCTTGCAAAACATATTTCATTTACTCCTCATTTTGCATCACCTTTTATATTAACATCCCCCATGTTTTCATTGATGGAATAATTTGTCATCCTGAATTCAAAAATAAATAGATACTATTTTAAAAGCCAAACAAACATGCTCTGGGCTGAGTTCACATCCTTATTCAGTTAGTGGCAACTGGAACCTTGTGAAGTCACTACTTTTTAAATCTTTAATTAAAAGATAAAAATACAACCTCGTAAACTGTCATGAATGTTTCAGGTGATGCCCATGACCATGACAGGAAGACAACATGAGAAACCAGATACCGGATTTCCACCAAGTAGACAGCTGCAGGCAGCATTCCACCCAGCCTCGGGTGCTCCGCACGCCTAGCCTGCACACACAGGCCTTACAAGGGCACTGTGTCAGAAACGCATCTACACGGAAGCCGGGCCCTGAAAACTACAAAGACAAATGGCTGCTGAAATGCCAAAGCCCTCACCACATCCACTACGTATAACAGGTGTTCCAGGCAAAAGTCCATGTTTCAAGAGTATCACCTAAGACTGCATCTGTGTTCATGCCCGCTGACCTCAGTGGGAGAGCCACCGTTAAAGAAGAATTAAATTTAAAATAAAAAGAAAAGGAAGAAGAAAAAGCCCACTTTGTGCTTAACATGTGGGTGGACTCCTGTAGGAAGTTCTTTCGCATCGGACCAGCGAGGTCGCCTATGCACTCGCTGAGAAACGAGCCGGAATTCCACCTGCGCTGCACATTTCTCCCTCATTAAGTCCTTCTTTATCCATGGAGAGCGGGTGGATGCTTACCCTACCCTCCTGTGTGGCCCGAAGAACTTCAATGGGCTGGAATCACGTAATAAGCAAGCGTGCCCTGCTCTGGTGAGCAAACTGCATGTACCAATCAAACAGAGGCATACACTCCTCCAAAGGGCAGATGAGTCTGTCACGGTGCAATTTAAAGTGGCCTCGGGGTAGCCATGCCGTCTCATCTGGCCACTTCGTGTTCGCGTTATCACAGAATCAGACAGATTCCTTCCTTTTATGCTGGGGCCATGGCTCCTACCGCACAGAAGAACGAAACTTCTTCTGATATTTATCTAAAACCCAGCTCAGGAGTTATTGGCCTCCGTGGCAATTGTCAATACCCATTTCTTATACCATTCACCAAGCCGCCTGGGGAGGCTAATAGGAAAGGTTTATTATTGTTAATTTCCCTGTCCACGGATGACGGCAGTGGCCCCGGACTTGGGATAACTGGGCTTCGTCTTCTCAGGGGCTATGTGCCAGAATCAGTGGACAATTTTAATGGATCTTTAAAAAGTCACAAATATTATTTGACATTTGTGGAGTATACACTCTATGTCAGGCACTGTGACTAAGCATGTCACCCATATTATTCCATTTAACACTTACAGCAATTCTGTGGTAGGGGCTCCGTAACATGCTTACACATGGGGTTTGAACTAACTTTTTCAGATTTTGTGGCAAAGGCTGGTGAGTTCTTCACATCTGAATAATACAGGTATTTTAGAAAATTTACAGGTGTGCATTTGGTTCTCATTATAGCCTGTGATGACCCCACTTCACAAAGGCAGGAACTAAGGCATACAGATTCAAGAGACTGGACCCTGGTAGCAGGAGGTCCTGACCTGAAATCCAGACCTGCTAAGCACACGGTAGAAGCTCCTACCCCATCTCCTTGACCCAGAAAACCTACAAAGACTCTTCAAGCATGAGCTTAAAATACCCTGAGAGCGCGAAAGGCTTGAACTTACCACTGTGAATTTTTTCACCGACTTCTGTTTCAGACCAGATGTCAGCAATTTATGGGCCTGCTGGCCAAGTTCAGCCTGACACCTGTTACCAGTTCCTATTCCAGATTATACAGGAACTCTCCTCTATTTTCATATTTGGCTCAGGTATGATTGTTGAACAAACCTTTTCTAGGTTGTTAGGCAACCTTAGGAGAGTGGCAGACTGCATAATACAAATGGAAGAAATTCTGAAATAGTTTGCATGTGAGGTATTTGCTATTAAAAATTTATTTCCCAGAGAGCAGGTGTGGCTGCCCCTCTGGTTCTTCCCTGGCGCTCTTGCTGCTCCCTCTCTGCCCCTCACGCACAAGCCCACCTGAGGTCAACGGCCTCGGCCCACTGCCCCAGGGGCGCCCCCACGGGGACTGCAGATGCCTGGCGCTGGCCTCTCAGGGACCTCCTCCATCACTTTCCCCTTCTCCACTCTATTTTTAGCCTATCTGTTCTTCCTCATTAATGTGGAAACAGATTCAAATCCCTCCCCATATAAATGATATTCCTCAGGTACTATTGCCCCTCCAAGCTGCCAATTTCTCCTCTTTCCTACCTTTCGTGTTGAGCTTCTTGGAAGACTTGATCATCACCCACTTTGTTGCCATTTACTCCCAATCCACTCCTTTGGCTTTTTGTCCACATCGCAGCCCACATGGGCAACTACACTCTCTCTCTCACACACACACACACACACACACACACACACACACACACACACCTTTTTGTAAACGCCCATTACTTCCTCACGATTAAGTCACACTAGTGGAACTGCTGGGTTAAAAGACCTGTGACATTTTAAGCCGTCCTGAGAAGCTGGGCCTCATACTCTTCTACCAGCAAGCTGAGTAGGAAGACTATTCACCCCCCCGTCATCGCTGACAGTGCAGTATTCTTCTCTAAAACATATTTAGCCAATTGGATAAGAGAAAGCAATCGATTTGCGAGGTTGTATTAACTTTGTTTTCTGTGATTACTCACAAAGTTTTATGTCTTTGCATTGGTAGAGGATTAAGATCCAATTTGCAGTATAAATGTTTTGAAAACATTTCTTCTCTTTCTAATGTAAAATGCCTTTAAATAGGTAATTTTTAAAGACTGGGAAAAACATTTTTTGGTTTTAAACCAGCTGCATTTAATGTAGCAATAATTTACCTGAAATAAAGAGGGGTATAGAATCTGAATAAATGAGAAAAATATCAAGAAATAATATCAAGATTTATAAAATTTTTGACTCTAAAATATTAAAATTATAGAATATATTTTATAAATTATAAAAATAACAGATATAATGTATTTAATATTTATTGTTGAAGAAGATAAACAAAATATAGCACAAAAAATAAAACCTAAAACAGAACAATATTAACACTTAAGAAGTATGTTGTTTCTTTTTGTTCTCAAATTCTTCTTTAATATATGATTAAATAAAAAGCAGATATTTTATTTAAAAATGGAAAGCTTTTTAAAATACTTTTCATTATGTCTCATTCTTTATTGGGTCCTTTGAAGCTAAGGGGCTGGCTGAATTTAGATAAGAATTACACTATGACAGAAAGTGGTAAAACTATTTCAATTATTTTGAAATTATTTTTAACATTAGGTATAGTAAAATAATAATCTTATGGTGTTCTTGTACAAAATACTTAAAACCATATGAGGCTATCCGACAACGTTGAGAGCTAAATAGAAACTAAAATTTAGGTAAAATACACAGAAATTGTTTGGTTTCAGGGCTGAAGTTTGATGATACATTTGGTCTTGGTGACTAAATATGGCTTAAAATATCTTGTAAGAAAAGGTGTTAGACTGTTTCTGTGAACCTGCAATGTCTACTAAATTAACTTAAATCACAAGATAACACATTCTGAGAAAGAAATATTCAGTAAGTGCCAGTAAAGAATAATCCTGGCAGGTACCACAATATGTTTAAAAAACAAATGGTTTCATTCGACTCCAATTAACGTATGTGTTTTGATGGTTCACACAATCATCTCCACCATTACACTGTAGTCCTTTTATCTCTATTTATTTATTCACCCAAAGGGTGTCTTGCACATATTAGGTGTCCAAGAAACGCTGGTTGACTATATCAATCTCTTTTTTTTTTTTTTTGACAATTGAGCTTTCACAATTTTTAAGCCAACAAAGTTAAATCTGTACCGTGTGTGAAAAAATGTGCTTTTGTTTACAACCAGTAACCACAGGAATTTGGTTATAACGTCTAAAATCTGTGTCTGAACCCACTGTGCATCTACAGAATCATTTCACAGAATGTCCTATAGCTACAAGTACCATGTAATCTTCGGGCCTGGAGCTCTGCTGCAATGAATATGTTCCAATGACAGAACAGTGGATTTAACGCAAAGACGTGACTCTGAAATGGCCTATTTCTAAAATACAAAAGGTTGTTTAAAAATGATCTTCCTTCTATATTGTAGTTAGTAATATAAATATTATAGATGATGACCAAAGCAACTAGGAAAATGAAGTAGATTCATCAGAAAAATTATGATATTTTTCATAACTGAGAAATTCTCTTTCTTTAATTAAGAGATTCTAAGTTAGATTTTTTTTTAAGCAACTGTCAAAACCAAGTAAAATCCATCTATTTTTGGAGAACAGGTCATCATTTGGTGTGTGGGACTGGGGTGGGGCACTCACTCATGTACTGATTCATTTTTCCCTAAACACATTCATCCGCTGAGCGTCTGCTTGGTGCCAGGCCCTGAGCTCAGGCCTTAGGGACCAGCATCTCCAGTGTAGGAACGGGGAGGGTCTTATCTTGTGTGGAATGCAAAAGACTACTTGTTTACACTGTAGGCAACGGGGCAGAAGACTAACAGGATTAGATTTATAATTTAAAGATGACCTCTCAGTGCCAGTGTGGAGGACGGGGTGGGTAACGGGCCCACCAGACTGAGACAGGTCAATCCTAAGACTCTGGAAACGGTCCAAGGAAGGGTGACATGAAGGCTTGAAAGAAGACAGTAGCCTCAGGCACTGAAAGAGGAGACAGGCGTGAAGGCCAGAGGAAGGAGTGTAGGGAGTCCCCTGTCTTTTACAAGGACAGCAGCCTGTGAAAGGTATTCGACACTGACAAGCAGGAAAGGCAGAGGGGACCTCTCCTGAGGAAGGCCCGCAGGGATCTGGAGCGGCTGCCGAGGCCGGCTGGTCACGGTGGCCTCTCTCCTTCAGACGTGGACCTGATGGGCTTGCACGCACACAGCAAATGTAAGCATCAGACCCAGCAACTGCAAGCGCTGGAATGTGTGCATAGCCAGTCAAATTAATTACGTTCCCATCTGTGTAAGTAATGGTTTCAATGTGTACATGCTTTCAGCTGCGGCTTGAAGAGTAACTTTCTGCTGCCTAACACTTAATCCCAACACAAAGCCCTGAAGAGCATTACGCTAAGTGAAATAAGTCACTCAGAAAAAGACAAATACCATATGATTTCCACTAATATGTGAAATCTAATGAATATCATAAACTAACAAACAGAACAGAAACAGACTCAAAGATCCAGAAAACAGACTGACAGCTGTCAGAGGGAAGGTGGGAGAGGAGTGGGTGAAAAAGGTAAAGGGATTAAGCAAAACAAACAAACAAACAAAAAAAAAACCCTCCTCGCAGACAACAGTACGGTCATTACCATCATTACCGGGGAATTAGGGGTGAGGGAGGCAGGAGGGGGCAAAGGGGAAATACATGGTGATGAAGGAGACTCGACTTGGGGTGGTGAACACACAGTACGATATACAGATGATGAATTATAGAATTGTACACCTGGAACCTATATAGCTTTTTATTAACCAATATAACCCCCAAAATTCAATAAAAATAAAATAAAATAGAGTAAAATACAGTATTATTATACTAGGTTTTCCTTCTTTTTCAAAACTGAGATATGATTGACATGATGTTTTTCTTCAACTCTGAACTATGTAATGTAAGTCTTGGACCATTCCCTCCCCCCCGAAATTTACAATATTCTGGATCAAGATTTCAAATGTATAAAAGCCCCAGTTTGGTACCCCTCCCTGGCGTACGTTAGTGAGTACACCTACGGCCACCTACACGACATTTCCCTTACCTTTCCGTGGGACAATGACCCCTTTCCACACTCACGCTGTTGTCCCCAGCGTGACACTCTTTTGCCGGCTGCGGTGAAGAGTCTACTAAGTGCCGAAGGCTTTGATCGCCAAGCACGCACCGCAGCTTTGAATTACTCTGTTCTCTCTCACTGCCTTACAGATTTCCACAGCTCCTCCCAGTGATATTTTGGCTGAGTTCCATTAAAAAAAATACACAAAAACAATGTAAAAATAAATTACTTTAAATAAGTACAATTCATCCCACTTTAATTCATAGGTACAGCTTTTGTATCCTGTTAAATAAAACTTTGCCTGCTCAAAGTCATGAAGATATTACTCCATGTTTTCTTCTAGAAATGTTACTGACTTGGTTTTCGTATTTAGTCTGTTCACCGTCCCATTTATCTATTCTTATGCTGATAGATACAGAACTATCTTATTACCCACTTACAGCAATGCTTGCTAACTGGTAGTGTAAGAAAACACGTTTGCTTTTGCAGAAGAACCAATCCAGCAGTTCTGTCCATGGTGAAGATCTGTCTGACCTGCTTTGACTCCTCCCCTGGTTAGTTAACTTTTGTAGGATGGCCATAGGAAACCGACATCGGGTTCTGTGGCTGTGAGAAGGCCTGCCTGCAGGATCAGGGCTGCAGCACATGGCTGAGGATGAGATCCCGTAACACCGCCCTGTACCAGAAAGAGCAAGGTAACTACAGAGCTTCCCCTTAGTCACTGAACACCAGGGACTAAAGGGCAGATCTCTCCTATTTATTTCCTGGGTACCATACATGCAAGCTTCCTGGCTATTTAGTCAGCTCCAGGCGGAGTTAAGCATTCTCCAAGACTTGATGTAGTTTGCATGCCTTATTATTGCTGTTTAGCCGGAATTCTGAACATACATAGTATAATTATGATTATAAACAAAGAAGCAAAGAAGTATTTTTCACTGGAGCACTATGGAGTGAATTTATAATCATCACATCTTTAGAAATTAATTTCTTTGGCTTCAAACATCTCCACGAGGACAAGGGTTGCAGCTTCCTCATGTTGCCGGTCCTCAATCCTGGATTAAGTAACAGGAGTTCCTTAATCAAATGAATAAATCCCACTGCATGTTGCAGATCAGGACTCGTGCATGCTAGTTCTTTTTTACTGTGATAATCTGTGGAATGCCTGCGTTAGAGGATTTATACACCCACAGCCTTTGGTATTTTTTTCTATAATATCTAGGAGTTAAAGCTCTAGTCTAATGAGTACCTGCAGCAGCAAAAATCCACAAAGAGAAGATCCTATAAATATGAAAATCTTGCACAGCCCAGATGTAACCGGCCTCTCATTGTTCACCTTTCTCTCCACCTTGTTGGAAGTTTCAATGCTTTCTTTTTTTTTTTTTAAGTTTTTTTATTCATTTATTTTTAGAGGGAGGGAAATGGAGGGAGAGAGGGAAAGAAGCATCAATGTGTGGTTGCCTCTCATGTGCCTCTTACTGGGGACCTGGCCTACAACCCAGGCATGTGCCCTGACTGGGAATCGATCAATGCTTTCTTTCTATAGCATCACCTGTTCTACATGTCACAAACTGTAACATGATCACTGGAGGAGATTTTCATGTCTACTTGATGAGAAACTGGAGGGAGGGCTACAGTAAGTAGTAACTCAGCATTTCCCTCTGAGGGCACCCTCATCCTCCTTACTTAGCTGGTCTACCCCTTCTCTAATCTTCCCTTTCTCATGCAAAGCTGTTTGCAACAGCTCAGATCTTGCAAGTCTGTTTTAAATATCCAAACAGCTATCACTGTACCCTTTGTTCAAGTACGTGAACATCTATTATATTGAAGAAAACTGTACAAGAACAACAATTAAAATAAATTTTTTAAAAAAGAAGATAACTTGGCACCCAACTGGAAAATGCAACCCAGCCATGCGGCGCCTTCCCTGGGAGAGTGTGTGTTCAGGGGCAGGTGCTGATGTGCTGGAGTCCGCACACAGTGGGCTTCTGAGTAAACAAACACGTTCCCCTCACCCCCTGCCACACACCTTTCCTGTCACATCTGCAATTTACACCTAGATTATATATATTTTCATATCACACTTGTCAGCTTCTCTTTAGTGAAGTCTTTTCTTTCTATTGTCTTGTGTTCTCCGCTTAGCAGATTTTTTCTACTGCCTCATATTCTGCCTGAAGAAGCAATTTAAAATCCTTTTCTTTTCTTTTAAACATTACAACTCACTTATGAATAGAGCTTATAACAAAAACAATTTTTGAAGAGATACAGAACATCAGTCTCTCCCCGAGCTGAATTTCATTCCCAAAATGAAAAATCAAGTGATAGTCTATCTACTCTACTTGTCCATGGTTTCACTCAAGAGCAACAGAAACTAACTGTGGAGGATGAGGGCAGAGAAGGAATTTCCTGAGACTAATCATATTAGTTTACAGGACCGGCTAGCTGTTTTACAATACAGCTCAGAAAACGAGAAGAAGAAACCGTGGAAGCCTAGGCAGTCAGAATCCGAGTCGGGCAATCACGCCACATAAGTTTCTAGTGAAAACACTGTTGGAAGCATTTCTCAGCATTACCTGCCTCAGCTCCTACCACCTCTGGGTCTCAAACATCAGAAGTCACTGAGAAATGACAACACCCAGAGGGTCCTTTCCTAGTCTTGTCCCCTTGCTTCACTGGTTCACAGATTGATCCTTAACACGGGCTGCGCTGAGGCCCTGTGCTTAAGTGCCCTCACTTTCTCCATCAATAAACTAGGATCATTTGCATGCCAGCCACAGAACTTTTAGAATCACTTGCAAGGCAGACTGGGAGAAGGCGTGTTTGTCATTGCAGACGTCTAAGGTCGTTAATATCCAAGACCAATCAGTAAGAATTCTTTAAACACAAGAAGGAGCTGCAGATCCCCTTGCAGAAGCAAAGCAAAATGACGATGACAACACCAAATGTCCCTCGGCAATAATGGAACAATGCAGACATTTCCATATTGAATTTGATCAAATTATACCTAACTCAGTACTCCAGATTTGAAAATATGCCCAAATGATAGTGTATTTAGGAAATTTCACAAACATGTCTCAACATTTTACCATACATGAGGTTGGTCCAGAAGGTATCCAGCCATGTGATATGAAACATAAAAGACATTTATTGAAGAAGATACAAGATATCTTGCACATAGAACAATGACACCTCAGTCCCCTTCAAAGTAGGCACTTGGGACCTCACACAGTTCTCCCAATGACCATAAGGTGCCCTGTCACATTTTCCTGAATCTCACTGATGGTCTGAAATCTCCTCCCTTTCAAAGGTGATTTTAGTTTTGGGAAAAAGCAGAAGTTGCAAGGTGCCAAATCTAGGCTGTAGGGGGACTGAGTCACCTGGGTGATTTGATATTTGGCAAAAAAAAAACTGCACATGATGCATGAGGAGAAGTTTTGCTGTGATGAAGCTGCCAATATAGCTGCGGCCTTTTAAATCATATGAATACTTTCCACAGGAATGTTCAGGTTTAACACAAAATCTGATGCAGATTCATTGCTCTACTTGCTCATTTTGAATGTGATGGCCACATAGTACACATGCTCACTCAGTAGCATCTACCACCCCCACTGACTAGTACAGTGAAGTCGTCGTTGTTCACGCATGTGCATTCCAGTCCACTCTCATTGGCTGCCAGGTCACATCTATATCACACAAACCATTCTCACTATATTAACAATGGCTGGGCTTTTTCCTGACAGACCTCGTATAATGGCATTATGTATGGCAGTTTTATAATATAGTACTATAATGCACTATCCATGTATAATGCTAAGATAATAATTTTATACATTTTACATAATTTTAAAGAAAAACAGGACTATATACATTTAGCATTCCCAAACTCACACCATGTCCACTTTATACAAAGTCACTACAATTTCATCAAGTTTGCAGTCTCTGTGTATTAATAACAGTCAAAATCTTTTCTCTGGACTAATAATGAATGTGTTCATTTAGCCTTCTTTTGAAACTGATGAATTGCAGGTCTTTAACATCTTTGCAATGGAATGACCAGAAGAGCATTTCTAGTAGGTAAGTTATCTATCTGCAACCTCATATGGGGCATCATATTTGTGACCACTCTATCTTCTTTGCATTGATGCCGCCGCACATTAAACATGTTGACAGTCCCTGTACCTCTGAATATTCTCCTTTGTTGCCTCCTTGTCTCACTTGTACTTCTGCCCTGTATTATTTCAGGTTTCCCTTCCTTGCACCCAACAGCACACCGACCGTGCGCCATTTCTATTTCCTTGGGTCTCTCATGCCAATGTCAAAGTCTGGTCACTTCCACCATCATTTACGTCAAACCTGCAATTAATGGGTTTTGTTGGAGAAAGCCATAAAAATATATTCAGTCATCCAATTTTACTGGATACATCTTATTTTTACTGGGCAATTATGTTATTCTCTTACTGACTCACAGTTATTTGTTTTATATAAAAGTTGTTTATAAAATTATGTTATATATAAGGACCTTTTATAGTTGTTTGTTTCCTTTGCACCGGAATTGCCCAAGTGAAACTACTTTATCACTCATCGATTCTCAATGCTGACTCTGCAGAGGGGATGCCTGCAAGGGGAGGGTCCAACCATCCTAAAGGGGGTGTACCCCTAAGTCAAAGGCATGTGAAGAGGAATCCTCCCTCCCATATACGCAAGCTCTGTGACCACAGGCAAATGTGCTCATTTTCATATCTTACATTCCCCACTCCATGTCAGTAAATTAAAATAACTGCAAGTAACCCACACAACTATCATAACTGCTTTTCAGCCAACTTCTCTGGATTCAATTTATTCCCCTACTCTTTAAACGTGGGTGAACATTGAAATGTCCCTATTTTCCCTTCATATATATATGATCTGTCTTCAACTCACTTTAATTGGCATCTCATTTATTATTTCACAGATGACTCCTGACCGCAAACTTTATCCCTGACTCATTTAGATCTTCTGTTCTCTAATTGCATGAGAGAATCTGCAGAGCTGTGTCCTCCTTTGTCTGCACCCTCTGGCCCCAGGATGGCACAGGAAGTGAACTTTTGTCTAAAGAGTTAATCAGGCAGGATTTTACAAATAATTTCAGTATTTTCTTGGAAAATATAAGTCCTGATCTTCCTGTGAAGTTAGAAAAGTGGAATTGCTTTGATATAAAAACCTGAGATTACATTTCTTTCTATTACATTTTTTTGTTTGTTTTTCTCCTGAGAGGTTAGGGTTGGAGAAGAAATGAACTTAAAATGAGGTTGGGAATAAGGAGAGAAATGAGAGTTTATTAGTCAAAAGAGAGAATTACCTCAAGCATAATTTTTAACTCATTATTTAAGTTTGAGTTGTTTTCATGGTAATGTACATTTATCTTTCCCCCAAACCTGCTCGACATAGGAGAAATAAGAGAGAAGTATTGAAGCTGAACTGATCCACCCAAAGGGAGAACTCTGTGGCACAAGTGAATGTAAGAGTAAATACCCTTTGAAAATTACTCCCAAATCTGGGAGACTTTAGTAACTTTTCCACAAAGAGTCAGGTAGGAGTTTGAGCAACTGGAATACAAAATCCAGGAAGACCTACAACCGGAACAGGCTTCCAACAGGGTTGGTCCCCTCCACACTGTAGGCGTGTGTGAATTCCTTGCTCACTAGTCAAACGCAGCTCTGCTGCCAGACTATCTTCACTGAAATGAACTAGCTGTTCTTTTCCTCCATGACTGATAATAGCAGGGGTGATCTTTCCTTTTGCAATGAGCTGTGCACACAGTCAAAATTAGAGAAGAAAAAGAGGGGCCATATACATTCCACTCAAGTGGGCTCATCCTTCTTGCTTCTTTTTAATTTTTTTTGTAAAAATTAGTTAAATTTATTGGGGTGACAATGATGAATAACATTACATAGATCTCAAGTGCAGTGTTCTATGATCCACACGTCTTGCTTCCCCTTCCGTTCCTCTCCGCAAGCTCCCCTCTTTGTCAAACCCAGGACCTTGTCATCACGATGGACTGCTCCCATGCAATACCTGGAGCCTTGCTCTTACGCCTTCCAGCCACATCGCACCACTTCTCTCATAGCCAGCCCCAGAGCATGTCACAAATGCACAGCGTTGCTCCTTCTTGTTATACCGCAGCTAAAACAAGCCAGTGCAATGAGCCGCCCAGGTTTGCATCCATGAAACCCACTTTGAGACTTCCCTGAAAGATACCCCACATGCCTTTTTCTCTCAGCCCTTTGCATGTTCTATTTGCCTGTCGTTGCCAACATTTTCTTAGGCTACTTTGATTCTAGGTACAATATATGTCTGAGGAAAGTTACAGAAACATATCATTTGACTCAGTATTTGCATAATGTCAAGGCATCTGCTCTACTGTGCATCATTATTGGTGATCCCTAGCGTGGAATACTAATCTGCATTTCTAAACTTAGCATGGAAAGCTTCAGTTTGGCCTGTTTGTGAGTTTCCTATATCTAGTAGCTACAGCCTAAATATGCTACAAGCCAAATCACTGAAACTCAACTTTCTGATAACGTCTTTCTGTCATCATAAATATTGGCTAGGTCTTTATTATTTTTTTAAGATTTTTTATTTATTTATCTTTTAGAGGGGAAGGGAAGGAGAGAGGGAGAGAAATATCAATGTGTGGTTGCCTCTCGTGCGTCCCCTGCTGGGAACTGACCTACAACCCAGGCATGTGCCCTGACTGGGAATCAAACCACGATCCCTTGGTTCACAGGCCCGCGCTCAATCCACTGAGCTACACCAGCCAGGGCTGGATCTTTATTATTAAGATCTATTATAGTTTTTCTAATTATTTTTAGTTACTACAATATTGAACTAAACCCTAAAGGGTAACTACATACCGTTTCCCTAAGTTTGGCATATACTTCACTAGTCCCATTCTTTCTAAACTTCTTTGCCCATAAATTTAGCCAATACGGGACTGCTCTTCTGAATGTATCTGAATGGACATACCTTTTGGAAGTCATACTGACAAATCAAAGTTACTTCTCCCTCCCTCCCTCCCTCCCTTCCTTTTCCTTCTTTATCATTTTCACTTGGTGTAGGACCTATATGCGAAGGACAGTGGTGAAAGGAAAGGGACATTTATTCAGGACTTATGTGACCAGAAATATTCTAAGCATTTTCATTAAAATGCATTATCTTATTCCTTTATCATACCAAATACAGTATATTTGCAGTAAAAGGAAAAGCTCTCGGAGAGATGACTCATTTTATGGTTGGCCAGGGAAAATACAAGAGGAGCCCAGAACACTCTATCATCACTAAAAGTAAGAGACTGACATCCCCAACAAAACAAAAGGATGGAGGCACGGAAAGAAGACATCAAGGACATAGGAACCAATTAAAAAGCACCCCCCCATATCCAAAGTTGGAACAATTTGAATCAATGAATAAATGAATGAATTAAAGTATTGGATTATAAGCCAAAGAATAAAATAAATATCCATAAGTCTACATTGATATAAATTACTGAATTAATTAATTGTGGAGAAAAAGGACAAATCCCCCTTAATAAAGAATTGCAAATAACAAGTGAAGAATGAGAGACATTGAAGACTGCCAGTAGAATTCTACAATAACAACTGCTATAGGGCAACATTCACTGATAAACAATAAAATTAGTGAGCAAAGCTTTCAGAAGAAACAGGATATTTCCATAGCCTGAAATGTTCTTACTCAAGTATTTATTTATTAATCTCATGATTTGAACATCTATCTACCAAGTCTTCACTATGCCTCCATTGTGGAAATGGAACATAATTCCATTAAGTTCCATGGGATAAACTTACCTAACACACAGTAGGAAAAGGGACACAGAAACATTACGGAGTAAAGAAAGGGACACCAACTTTACCTGGCTGATGTCACCTGAACCAGGTGATCCAGGTTAAAATCAGGAGCAACCAATGATGTTGCTACCATGTAACCCCAGGCAGGATGCAAAAGCCCACAACCCAAGTCTATTCATGAGCAAACATCCCACAGATCCCAGGCAAAGGATGTAATACAACAGTGTGCTTCAGGAATCCTGAAATATGAGGAAAGACACACCATCACAAATTGGTGGAGATTTAAACCTGATGATGAAAAGAAATGTGAGCCCTGGCTAGTGTGGCTCAGTGGATTGAGCATGGGCTGTGAACCAAAGGGTCACGGTTCAATTCCCAGCCAGGGCACATGCCTGGGTTGCAGGCCAGGTCCCCAGTGGGGGCATGTGAGAGGCAACCACACATTGATGTTTCTCTCCCCCTCTTTCTCCCTCCCTTCCCCTCTCTCTAAAAATAAAGAAATAAAATATATTTAAAAAAGGAAAAGAGATGTGGATTCTGGAACAGCAAAAACAATAGGGTATTTGTAGGAAACTGGTGAAATGGGAATAAAGTCTACAGTTTAACTAATAGTAGTCTACCTGGATTATTTCTTAATTTGTACAAACATAACATGGCTGTGTGTGATGTTAATAGTGGGGGAATATGAGGACTCTCCACACTGTCTTCGTAGGGCTTCTATAAATGTAGAATGACTGCAACACTAAGCAAATTAAGTCTTTCCTCCTCTGTTATGAAGGAGAATCCAATTCTGAAAATGTACTTCCACCACTTCGGACATGAGCGAGTTCATCAGACTGAAGGGGGCTCTGTTCTAAAATGCTCCACCTGAGCTGGAACACAGGTATCTTCCCTTTTTTTTCTGTTGCACTTGTAAAGCACCCCCATGAAGAAGTGAGTCAATATAATTAAATGCTAAAATACATATGATTTTTTAAAATTATTTATTTTTAGAGAGAAAGAAAGGGAGAAACATCAATGTGTGGTTGTCTCTCATGCACCCCCTTACAGGGGACCTGGCCCAAAACCCAGGCATGTGCCCTGACTGGGAATTGAACAGGAGACCCTTTGGTTCGCAGGCCTGTGCTCAATCTACTGAGCTACACCAGCCAGGGCCTACATATGATTTTTTAAGCTTATGGATTATAGACACATACTTCAGTCTTTCGCAGAAGCTTTGAGGGAAGGGTCAGTTTTAGTGACTGGAATTACTCACAGGATCTGTCCAGTTTGATAATCGCATCAGATCATTGCTTAGCTTCTCAGATTTTGTTTTGATTTAGACACAGAATTCTGGGTACACTACGTAGGTCCTGCTGATCATGTGAGTCTTTTTGATGCTGTTAACATTCCATCTCCTTTGTAACAAATTATAGATTTTTTTCTGTAAAATAATTGCCAGCTACTTTGCCAGGCTAACGAAGTTGAACTGGAAGACTCTTTCTCTCAATACGATGCAGTACTTAGTTATGCATTTGCGATGCCTGGTTTTCACCCTAAAATATTTTAGCAATAGCTTATTAACATATAAGAGGCGTGTGAGCCCCTCCCTTGGGGCAAAGAGGCTTTAGAGCTTGGGTGTTGGATTTTTATAGCCAAAGGCCTAGATTTATTTTTGAAAGACATAAAATGTATTCAATCTTTCGGTGCCCCTAATGCCAAGCATATGATGAAAGTAAAATATTGCATTTTACCCACGTTGGTATATGTAAAAATTGGAATATTATACAAGGTCTGGCACAAATAACGCCCCTTTTATTACAAGATCTTTCATTACAAACTCATAAGCCTGTAATTCTCTAACATAATATCACACTCAAGCACACCATATGATATTTTAGGTGAAATGTGTAAATTAAAACTATAAATTATTACACTCGTTACACTACCAACTACACTCAAGCAAGCCCTTACTTCTGCCGGACCCTGTATATTTCAGAGTTACTAGGGTTTTAGTTTTCTCAGAATTCTGGTAAGGCTGTTTCTTCATTTCTAATTTTTATGAGTGGCCCAGTCAGTATTAACCATTATATATGATCATTTCAGATGTTACCCAAAAGATCCAACTCTGTGAAAGGTCACTATTAAAAATATACAGCCACCCTCGATCCTACCCCTCTCTGGTTTTGTCCATGTGTCCTTTATACATGTTCCTTAATGACCCCCTTTCTTTCTCCAGGACAATTATACTTGAACAACAATTTTTAAAAAGAGAGAAAAAGAGAGAGAGAGAGAAAAGAATAGTATAGGAAATGGAAAAGCTAAAGAACTTCTATATATAACCCCTGGACACGAACTAATGGGGAAGGGGGTGCTGGTCAGATGGCAGGTGCAGAGCAGATGGGAATAAAAGGAAGAAAAAAATGGGACCAATAAAAAATGAATAATAATAGTGTAATTTTCAAAGTGCCATTCCTTTTTGAATAAAAATGAATGCTGAACCCCCCCCCAAATACACAGCCAATAATTCAGTTTGGCTACGGGGATTTCCCTTGAAATCTCTGGAGGAATTCTTAGATCAGGCACTGGCATGTAAAATTAAACATGGATAAACAACATGCCTACGGCGCTCACACCTGGGGAAGGGTGGCAGGCTTTGGAGGGCCAGGGAGAAGGCCGATAAGTTGTGACCGCACAGGTCCTCCGTGTAAAGGATCATGATGGTGTGAACCCGGAGAAGTGAGCTGTGCCGGGCGAAGGCCCTGCTACAGCAGGTGCCACGGCTGCCTCTCACACAGGGACAGAATTCACGCAGGAGGGGAAGGGGCAGGTGGGCTGGAAAAGACACGCCCTGCAGAGAAGTCCACGTACGCAGAGTCCCTGAGGCATGGAATGGAAAGGGAGAACAGGCAATGCAGGGATTTCAGTGTACCTGTTGTGGGGGGAAGGCAGGAGACGATATTTTTGGAAGGCTGGGGTGGGGCGAAATCAGGACAGCGGAGTTATCACCCATTTTTAGAGTGTTGTGGTGGTTAATGGGAATGATGGTTGTTCCAGGCGAAACTGGTCAAGTTCCATTTCTTATACTCGTTGTGAGGCATAAAAACTGCATTAAAGCTTCTAGCATACAGTACAGCATTTAATAGGCAAACAGGCAACGGTAGGAATGGTTGTTATTGCTACAACTGTCGCTATGGTTATAGTGTAACAAAGAGACATCATAGACAGATTTTAAGCAGGACATTAACACGATTGTGTTTGCGGCTTGATGGGTATATTTTTGTCCCATTGACTCTGTTATTGGCTATTATGCTTTTTTTATTCCTTTCTTTTAATAAAGATAGGGCCATGGAAAGCAGAAATGTAATCACCCAATTCTGCATTTGTACCAGGGTGAATATTCTGGAGAAAACGTTCTCTATTCTGGGTCTAGCAGCATCCACTCTGCAGACTTGTTTTCCGACTCTTCCTCATCTCATTGCCCCACCACACACTGAAGTTTCAGGTCCGGTCGTTTCTGTCTTCATTTCCTCCGCATGTTCCTACCCTCTCTGGTGCTACAACAGCGATGTTGAGAGTTTGGGCAAAAGAAGAGAGTCTGAAGTTGAAGGGTCAGGCAGTGAGGACACAAGAACTATGGCATAGTAAATGTATTTTAAAGGCAAATCTAAATAAATAAAATCAGTGTCTTCCTTTGGGCTAGCCACACAAAATTCAGCAGGCCCTCAAATAACACGATTTTGTTTAACACTGTTTTGTTATAACATGGATGAGATGCCCTAGGAACTCATATAGATGTAATAGTCTGGTTTATATCACTCACTTACTTTATGTTTATGTATAAGAAAGACTATTAGTGCCCTGGCTGGTGTGGCTCAGTTGGTTGGGGCACCGTGCTGTAAATCGAAGGGCCGTGGGTTTGATTCCTGGTGAGGTGCATGCCTAGGTCGCAGGTTTAGTCCAGGTCAGGGTGTGAGCAAGAGGCAACTGATTGATGTTTCCTTCTCCCTCTCTCTCTCTCTCTCTCTCTCTCTCTCTCTCTCTCTCTCTCTGTCTGTCTTTCCCTGCCCCACCACCCTTCCACTCTCTGTAAAATAAATAAGCATGTCCTTGGGTGAGGATTAAAAAGTAAAAGACTACTAGCCTAGAATGTCTAGTTGGAAAGACTATCACTAATACAAACAATACACTAAGTAATTTCTATCTGCAAGAAAATATGTATTTTTTGCCACCTTGAGTTTCTGAACTATGATCTCACGCTATTATTGAAAGACAGTATACACGGTAATCCTTTTGCATACCTGCTAGGCCTACTTACAACCCACAGAAATGTTATTGTCCTCAATCTAAAATGTGTGTAAGGTCTGTTAATGTTATAAAATCGAGGCGATCAAATATGATTAGCATCTACCTACCACCAGCATAGCAACCTACCCATTTCCACATCAAGGCTCGCTTTCCAGGCCGTGAGGGACACCTGCCTAGTTCCTCACCTGATACTGGCACCACTACCCCGGGAGAGGCTGAAGAGATGTCTACACAGCAAATCCACCTCGCCCTCTGTCCCTGGGAACACCACATTGTAACCGGAAATCCTGTCTTCACTGACAGCCAGTTCTATGGGACGAACACCAAGGACAAAGAGGAAACTCGCCGATACGGAGGCACGTTAGGCTGAACCACAGGAAAGTGTTGTGTTTGTGGGCAGAAAAATGCTTGAGTATCAGCCATTTCATAGGGTTCCACCTCAGGTGCAGTATTAGAAGCTTTACAGATGTTGAATCACGTAATGCTTACAACAAGCCTCAGACAAAGGTACTATCATCATTATCTCTTTTTTAAACAGCTGCGGAAATTTATAATGCAAGATACTAAGTGGCCCTGATGGTAATATTTTAGGTTTACTTTTGTACTTTGTTCCTGGTATCTAACAGAGTCCACTTAGGAAGCTGCGTTCTAGAGCATGACTAGACAGTTTTATACGGTCAAGGGAAGCAGAGGGCCTGGGGTTTGCGAAATGGAATACACATCTTCCCCAGTAATGAAGGGATAGCCCTTTCGTGAAGAGTGTCTTCACACGGAGATCTTCAACTCCAGGAGAACTGAAAATTAAAATTTCCTATTATTTTTCCTTTTGCCAAGAAAGACCTATCACTCCTTTTAATAAAAATAAGTACAATGTAAATCTTCCTTGACATTTCTAATCTAATGAAGGGACAAGGAAATAAAATGCTGTGTTCCCTGTCATTTTTCCCAAAAGGCTCGGAAATAAACCTGTTCAGGGATGACAGCCTAATAATGAAAAGTGTATAATGAAAACAGTCTCTGACAGGTTTTCAAATGCCTACGTGGGAACAAGAAAGGCAGCTGGCTGCGTGGCGGGACCGAGTGGCCCTGGCCGGAAGTCAGGAATGGCGGAAAGAACACTGAAGCAGCCTAAGGGTGAGACTGTCACTAACAGGGACTCGTAAGCAATTCGAAGACACTTGCAGCCCAGTGCTCAAGGCCAGGGCCCAGGCTCCCAGGCAAGAGACGTGTGTGAGGTTACATGTGCCAATGCCATACATTTACCCAAAGCAGACCTGCGATGGAAAAAACAAACAAACAAAAAACCTAGTTATATGTTCTGATATGCCTATTAAGAGAAGAATGAAATTTCCTCAATTCAGTTAAGAGACAGAGAGATAAATGGTAATTTGGAGATTTTTTTTAAAGCAATATTAGGTAAAATGTTTTGTCAAGTAGAAAACAAAGATCTCCAGAATATTCTAGAACAATGAGAGTAAATATCACTATTATACTAAGTGAATTTTCTGAGCACTTACTAGCCAAAAGGAACTATGATCTCTTTGTTCCTTTATCATTTTGGAACTCATTCTAAACTGATGAGATTTTTATGAATAATCTCCTTTACAGGAAGGAGCCTCAAAGAAGTAAGTGATTTTACTAAATGAAATAGTCATTGTTAGAAAGTTAACATTTGATTAACAACTGCCTTTACAACAAAACTCATGTATTCATTAAGTGTATTTCCTTTAAAAAGTAATATCCTCTATTTCAAACAAAACACACACACACCCAAAACATTTTGCTTTTCAAATCATGCCATTGGCCAACATATGTCTCTTCCCCCTTTCAAATCTTATCAGTACCTTATTTCAGACCAGGAAGTATTGGCCAAGCAAGAAGATCTAGAAGTTATAGCAACAAGATACATGCAGTCTGATACTGACCTAAGAATAGTCACACAGATCAATAAATCTACAAGGACATTCAAATAATTAAACCAAAAGAAAACGAGGCAAATTGATATTAAAAATGAAATAATAAAAGGGCAGTCCAGGAATACATCCTATTAGGTATTCACATACATGCAGGAGACATGATAAATCGGTGAGTAAATGGAAAGATCAGACAGTGACTGCAACTTGCACACCTGCGCCACGCATCTGAGGAGCAATTTTGAACTCCTTTGCACAACTGCAGAAAGCAATTTTGATGGGTTTAATAATTAAACATGTCTACTCAATTTATGAAACACAAAGAAAACAGAAGTAGACTACTGAACACCCTGGGGGGAAGAAAACTAAGCTTAGGAATGGAAGAGTTCACAAATAAAAAGAGAAAAATTTAATTATGTAAAATGGAAATGTGAATGACCCAAAATAGCAAACACAAAATTAAAAGATAGACAACAAACTATATTTGTTGTAAATGTAAAATTATACCCTTAACATGTTCTTAAATAACTCACATCAATGTAACTTTGAAATCTCAGCCATTAGCACACAAGAGGAATATAAAATTTACAAAAGATTAACAATCAAACTTGTCTAACAGCAAGTCTCTGCTATCAAACACAACTCTCTCCTTAAAGCATCCAAAATTAAATGAAGGACAATTAATTATCTTAATGGTCATTATGATTTATGTTTATAGTACATATGTGAACCCTTTATCCAAAAATTATTTTCCCTTTTAAAAGGAACATACAAAATAAGCAATCCCTAATAAAAAACAAAAGTTATATTACCCAGAGTGACTTTTATGGATTGATGAAAATGATGATGTTTAAGACTTGAGTTCTTGGTAATAACAGTGATAGTCCTGAGTTTATCATATTTTCTAACTGAAAATATATCAATTGTTTTCCTTTCATGTTCTAATTGAAAATAAATATCAGTCTTTTGAGAGACACATAAATTCATTTCTGTGGTTTTAATGAAATAAAAAGATTTTAAATCCATAGTGCTTGCAAATTTTTAACATTTTTTACATCAGACTTGAGTCATGATCTTACAATACAATCTAAATAGGAGATTAAGGACCTATTCGGAATATTATTAGAAATTATTCATTTTACATCATGGATGGAGATACAACAACTCTACACACGCATATTCATTTCATGTGTAGAATGTTTTCTTCGAATCATTCCTTTGCTGCTCTCTTCATGTGGATGTTGGCAATATAAGATAACAAATAATTTTCTGTTGCTCTAAAAGCACTGCATCTTCGTAAAACTGTAATTTGACCAAGTATTATCATCATTTGCTTAAATTCTAGTGATAATGGCAGGGCTACAAAGAAGAGGGTAAACTAGGCAATTAAATGTCGATCTGCTCCAAGGACAACGCTCCAACCCCCTCTGGTATTTGTCCGCGGATGATAATTCACACACATACACACTCACACACACGCGCACACACACTCATGAAAGCAGTAGATGCTTGATAACTTTTGAATAATAAATGGATGGAATGTCTCATTATACTTTACCCTTTTCATTAATCAACTTAGGAAGTATAATCTTCTTGCCAGACCCTACATGGCATATATATATTAAGAGAGAAAATTGCAAATGAAAATATGAAACCCAAGTAGAGATTGGGTGGGAAGAGGTCATTGAATCACACATATTAACACTTTCGCCACAGTCCCTTGGAGATAGGTCTTTAAGTTTTTTTTTTTCCAAATGTTGAATGATTATTTAAGACATTATGAAAGAAAGCATTATTAAGCATTCTTAACATTTCTTTTAGTCACACAGGAAGCTTTCATTACATTTAAAGCAGTTAAAGAGAATTCTCTGAATCTTGTGTGTTTTGAAATTAAAAGCAAAATGCATATTAAAATGTGTAAGGAACAATGTACTATGAAATGTGACGTGCAAGAGATCAAATGACTAGCCACTGACTGGAAGGAATAATAAATACATGTTTAGTTACTGATGTGATGAATTTAATTTCCTTATAAAAGGATAATTTCATAATAATACAATGCAATAAAAACTGCTTCAAAATAATTTTTGGAAGAGGTTAACTAATTCTCCATGAGTGCTGTATATTTTTAAATGACACAGTGAAATTTAAAAACTCTTTATTTTAATTTCAGTGTAAGCCTGGGATGGGGGACTGGTGGGGGGAAATGGAGTTAACTGTATTTGAACAACAATAAAAAAGTTAATAATAAAATAACAATAACAAAAAAATTTCAGTGTAAGCCATCTTAACCCTAATGTCCACATTAGGCTCGTAGGAGAGACAGCCTGCCTGAGACCTTCATTCACGTAGATACAGTTTCTGATTTCAGGTCATGGACTCTTCTTAGAACACGGACTGACTTGAGATTCTGGTGGCTTCACAACAGTTTGCAAGTCTTCCCACATATGGAAAAAAGTAGACCGTGACTACATACCGTGTATCAAAACTATTTCACAATTTCCTCCAAGATTTAGAAATAGATTTCTGAAAGGTTACCTTTCTCCAAAATGTCACATTAACATCTCAAGTATCTCCATGCTCTGGGTTTTGCATCTCCTGACCTGTCTTTGCAGTTAGTGTAGTGAGGTGTCCAGCTCAAGTTTGCAAGATAATTTGGTGGTTGGAGCAAAGAAAATGTTGCCACTGAGCGAACAGTCATGCACACATTTGCAGGTGTGTTTTCCTACACCCAGTCCCTGCTGTTCTTTGGAGAAGCAGAACTGATTTTCACGTGACCGCCTAACTTGAATAACTAAATCCTTACCAATGTAAATTAGTATTTCCACAAGAGAATAGGCCTGTGTGAAACTTCTGAGTCTTTAAACATGCTTCATTTGGATGGATTGGAGATGCAGCAGTAAGATTTTGAAGTCTGGGGACACATTTCAAGGCCATTCCTCCCAACATTCTTCTCATACTCAAGCCCTGTGCGAATAGCAAACTTGTTTTCAAACCCCAAACTGTAAGGACAAATCACTTAACATGGCGTTAAATGCCTTCTGTTCGGATTTCTCATCTTTAATTCAAGAAGACTATCTGCTTTGTCTACATCCTAAGGTTATTATGAGATAATGAGGCTATATACATATCTTAATGCACATAAATATCAGGCATTATTAATGAATTATTAATTGATGAATATGGTTATGAGTCGTATTTCTCATTAAAGGAAGAGTTCTTCTCTGAGAAATAACTCATTAAGCCTTTATTTCAAGGTAATTGATTCTTCTGTATTATACACAGTTTTAATTTACTCATTTATTACTTTCTAGTCCACTCTTTGCTTTCAAAGGCTTAATGTAGCTTATAGTGTAAAACGCATATAGAAGAGAACAAGAAATAGAATGTAAATAAGATTCTACTTTAAGGAAGATAGAGAGAGAGGGACTCTCCTCTCTGGAGGAGAGATCTAGAGGAGATCATCTAGATATCCTAGATTAACACTTTTCTGTAACTGAGCATAAATTTAAGCCAGAGCTTCCTGGAAGCCAAGGGAATATGTAGAACCCAATAGTTAATGCACTTTAATGTGTAGAAGTACATAAAAGTACCAAGAAATAGACATAATAGGTGCTCACTTACTAAAAATGGCTAAAGGTCTAAGTTAACCTGAAAAGATATTCTACTCTGTCTCAAGGCTTTGGACAGTAAATTTTAGGTGCAGCATACGAGGTAGATCTTTATACAAAGGCCATTGGGTGACCTAATCATTACTCTATAGATTATATAAAACCTTCCCAGTATATTTTTATATTGTCCCTTTGTAAATCTAATTAAATCAAACCATAACCCAATGAAGGCTAGCTTTAAAAAAATTGGTTTCCATTAACCCAATATAAAGAACTTAGAGAAAAGATCAATTCCTGTTTCCTTAAGAGATGTTGCATTTCATTTTTGGCAAATCTAGATAAATATTCTGGTTTAGTCTGTGAATTGTTTTCCAGGGCTTGCTTGATGATATTTATAAGGTTAATTCACGAAATGCCCGCCGACATTGATCAAAGACACAAGTGTCAGATCTACCACTGTTGATTTGAACACTAGGAAGCAGAGCTCAAATCTTATTTATAACAAACACCATCATGCAGCACGGAAGTGGTCTGGAAGGAAGCTTGATGACTGATGGCAAGTACATTGCTCCGGCGTCTGTAGCACTTACGGAGTTCTCCAGGTTATCCCATTGGCCCACCTCCAATTTTCACTTGAGGAAACCATGCCTAAGGGGTGACTGGGACTCTTTCAGGGCCCCAAGTTGGGGGGAGTCACCCTTCCTGTGAACCTATTGTCATTTTAATCATTAGTGTGTTTGTGGAATGGGGCTTGCTTTTTATTCATGGAATGTTAGACATGAGCATAAAATGAGATAGAATTTTAATTTGAAAATGGTATGAATGGATCAAAAAACTGTGGTACATTTGTACAATGGAATACTACACAGCAGAGAGAAAGAAGGAGCTCCTGTCCTTTGCGACAGCATGGATGGAACTGGAGACCATTATGCTAAGTGAAATAAGCCAGGTGGCAAGGGACAAATACCATATGATCTCATCTTTAACTGGAACCTAACCAACAAAAGAAAAAGGCAAGCAAAATATAACCAGAGACATTGAAATTAAGAACAAACTGACAGTAACCAGAGGGGAGCTCGGAGGGGATAATAGGGGGAGGGGAGAAGGGTTTTCAGGAACAACTTTAAAGGACACATGGACAAAACCAAGGGGGGGTGGAAGCAAGGGAGGGAAGAGGGTTTGGCTGGGGCCAGGGAGGGTGAGTGGTGGGGAGTAAATGCAGACAACTGTAATTGAACAACGATAAAATAATTTTTTAAAATGGGCCACCAAGGAGCACTAGTAGCCATGTATGCATAAACCTGGTGCTGGAGAAAAATAAAATCAGGAGGGAAAAGGTGGCAATGGAACCAAAGAATATACTGCAGAATTTAAATGATCTGCATTCTAAGTTACCAATTTAAATCTAATCACCGTTGTTACTCACATAATTATGTGATATTTTGCATCTAAATCATTCTGTGCACCCATCTACTCTCCATCTAGAACATTTTCGTGCAGATACTATTTAGCATCATGCTCCCAAATTTCTTCCTAATGTTCAAATTGAGTTCCTTTTATAGCAGGTTCTGACTAGACTGTCTTTTGTTTTCTCATAATGAAAAATAGTAATTGTTTATTGTCAGTCAGCTAATATATTTTCTCTTATTGTAAAGGCATTTTCTGTGCCTTTTCATGGTTTTCTCTCCAAAGCTCTAATTTTTAAAAATCTCTTTCTTTGTTCCTTAATTTCCAAGCTTCAGGCATATTTGCTGCTGTCATTTTATCTTCCGGCTCTTCACAGCGCACTTAAGGTTTTGATACTGAATTAGCACAGGTAGGTATTTTAACGACTGTAAAACTGCGTGCATTGACACCATTATCTCCTTCTTCATTCATGTGACTGTTCTGTTAACCCACTTAAAAGTGACGCCTTTAAAAAGCTACCTTTCATTCCTCACTTGTGTTTTCTAAAGATGATGAGCTATATTCTCAATCCTTGACAGAGAGAATGGCTTTTTGAAAATATCTATTGCGGAAAACAAACACTTACCATATGTATGAGAAAGATCCCCTTTGCAACCCTAAGATCTTTATCACGTCAGAGAGGAGTCTGAGGAAAGAGGCACATTTTCTATTTCCCCTCTTCTGTGTATCAACGTAGGAAGTAAAAACTCATATATTTATATACTCTTGCTTTCTGGGAAAGGACAAACATTTAGATTTGAAACTATGTATATCACCCTGTAGACTAATTTGTTTTCCATAAGTATTTAGTATCTCAAAGGATGTTTATTCCCCAGAAATATTAATGCACTTTTATGATCAAATCAGTTTGAAAAATTTTGGGTTACAGATAGACCGGTACGTACAGGTTTCCTCTATGCCTCTAATATGCTCTTGTGTTTTGTGAATCACCAAAGAGTCTAACGTTGCCCTAATACTGGTATTTCTTAAACACGCTTCACCTCAGAACTAATTCTCCCTGGTACTTGCTTTTGGAAAATGCTATTCTAGACAGTTGTCAGGACAGGAAGATGAACTGCTGTTCGATCTCCCCTTTGAGTGCTTGGCCTTAGTTCATACGCGCAAAGACCATGTAACTTAGGAATTACTCCAAAACGCTCAAGGTGCACAGCATCTCAGACTTCATTAATATTGTCCAAATTAATTGGTCCAATCTACCCACTCGATACAATTAGCAAGCATTTCAATACCTGTTCTTTGCCGTGTCTCCCTCCGCCTCCTTGTACGTGAGCCCGGACAGGACGCTGGTTGGTAGCTTTCTGCAGAGGTGCTCTCTGTTTAGTTCCCGTGACTTCTTGGACAGCATCCCGTCCCTCCAGGCAGGTTCTGACTACCAGAACCTTCTCTGTGGCTCCAGAGTGGAAGTCCTCTCAGCTCCCAACGCCCCCCGCTCTGTGGCCACGCCCCCTGCACAGGCCTGGGTATGGCTACCGTTCCCTCATCACCAAGGGCATCAAATCTTTCTCCTTCCTGTTTCAAGCCCCTCCTCTCTATTTCTCAAAGTACCAGCCTGAATACTTCCCTTTCCATAGCTCAGCCTAATGGTCGAAAAACACAAACAACGCTATTGAACTTGAACTCTTGCCTCCACCTCATTGTTCAACTCTGAAACATGAGAAATCTGTTAACTCCCTGCAGGAGCTCGGTAACTCAGGACTCCTGAGTGGTGAAAAAAAAATCACAGAGGAAAGTTAACGAGACAAATGAATGCATTAATAATGTACAGATTAATAAAATAATCTACCTGGGGTATATGATATAGAATTTGGGGTACATACCCCAGGGGCATGTTATCAAGTACTCAGGGGATTCCCAGTTCCTTGGAGAAGGCAATGTTTCATTTGTGTGACTCATTTGCCGCTCTCCCTGGCTAACTGGTAGATTGGAATTAACCTTGCATTCATGACCTTATAAAAAGAAAACCTTAACATCGGACAAGTCAGAGACAGATTTCCCAATTTTTGGCTTCTGTTTCGCATGCAGCATACCCTACACCCAGACACTAAAATGTTGCTATTTTTTTAAAAAAGGAAGAAAATGAAACAAAGACATTAAAATATGGCTATGTAGCATTTCTATATCAGTCCAGTAGAATCAAGGATTTTTAAGAAATCAATTCTGATAGAAGTTTTAAAAGCCATTTCTGATGAGAGTTTTCTCCATAAAATATAACTTATTTAGTCACTAATTTAAAAAATATAAGCAGAACTTTCCATACAAATGCTGTTCTCACTTGGATTTTCTATTGTTAACACAACACGAATACATCTTATTCAGTACATCAATTTATAAGGGATAAAAATAAAGACACATCAATTTTTTTTTAAAAATAAAAGCACTAAGTTTCATCTGAGAAATTATTCCAGTCACTTTGACTCTTAATTCTAATTAGCTCTTGGTGAATAAATTAGCAATTTTAATAACAAAATTGAGACTGTAACTAATTTAAGAGAAGGGCTGTGCTGGGAGACTCACAGCAGCTACAAATATTACTGTGTGAGATGCACCCTCAGACACAGTAAAGTCACTGAGTTGTGAGCTTAGGTGAACACAGAGTACCAGGACTAGGGACACTTTGCAAAGTATGCGGAATATAAAAACAGACAAAAGGAAAACTGACCCCTTCCCAGATAAATACACGTACATATATTTCTGTATGAACTCTGGGTCAGAGAATAAGTGATGGAGAACTAATGTAAGTTAATAATGGGTTACACTAAAAACTCATCTATCAAAGTCTCTGTTGATTTTGTTTTAATAAAAAGGCAAAAAAAAGGCAGAGGGAGAATAACTCTATGCAAATTACTCCACTAACATAACTGTCATGCCCTCCCAATGCCCCCAAGGTCGTGAGTGGGTCATGCACCCTTGACCCCTAACTGGCTGGGAGCTTTCTGATGCAGCTGCTGTCTTTCTGTCTGAAAACAGCACGGAAGTTCAGGATGGAGGATGACCCTTAGGAGCAGCAGTAACTGTTGAGACGGGGATAAACACTGCCAGTCGGGGAAACATTCTCTGTGTTACCGCTGTGTTCTCAGGGGCTGACGCAGAGAGAAGACGTAAAGGGGATCGAGACAGTCCCTAACTCCCTGTCCCCTAAACACCCCCCCAACAACTCTGATACCTTCCCCTTAAAAAAGAAAAAAGGGGGGGAGTATAAATGAGACTATATGAATTCTCACCTTTCTCCTCTTGCTTCTTTTATACCTTTAATCTCTGACCTAAGTCATTTTCCATGTAGAACCATTGCATTGCATCTTAATGAAAGGTGGCCTCTGTCTTTTCCTGCTCTGCTTTCTGGTGATACTTCTCCAGCCCCATAAACAGACGGCACTCAGAGTGGTCCGTACTTGGGCCTGGATGTTTGCAAATGCATTACCATCTACAGATCCAACCCCTTGAGGAGTAAACACAGTTATTAACCGATTTTAATACTACTCGAAGACAAGCTGAATATAAATAAAATCAGGCAGAAGGACAATCAAAACCTTCTCAAAGCAGGTACAAAAGTGTTCAGTTTCTTTTAAAAAGCATTCCTATATGTGGAGGGGCTACTTGCTAATGCTTCCAGTGTGGGTATATATTTGATAGTTCTCAATACCCGTGTACATCCCACCCCCCCCCACCCACCCACCCCCCACTGCACTTCATAGAGGGATTACAGCCCGGGATGTTGTCTAGCACAACAGCTCTGCTTAAATAGGTCTCCCACTCACTAATTTAATCAATGAGAGAAAGTCTTGAGGGGTGCAGATAGGACTCAGACATTTAGCTGGTAGTAGGCTCCATGAAGGAAATAGCACAGTTTCTAATGATGATACCACATTTTACTTATATTTTTGTGTTCACTTTCTACATCCATGTAAGTCAGCAGATACGTGCATTAAGTAGATGTTCAAGTCTGAAAACTGTGGAAGAGGATGAGGTGCCTGGTTGCTAGAAATGGGACTGGTAGGTGTGGAGGTGGAATAGAAGTAGCCACAATAATAGCAGAAAACAGGTTCAGTCCTGTGGCTCATGCAGATTTGGTGAATAGCACTATTTAGCTTTATCTAGTTTTTGCACTGAAGCCCAGATGTACTTTTTTTGTTTGTTTCCATAGAAATCTGATGCAGGGTCAGAATTCCTAGCTTCTTAATCCACAAAGATCCTCAAACTAATCTCCCCATAACTTGAGAGGACCTCATGGGATCTCTAGTCCCTGCAATCACAAGAGATACAAGGGCCCACGGTTGTGAATTACCGGAGGCTCGTAACGTTCGAGGCATTGTTCAAGAATCTTTAAAATAAATTAAACATGGTAAACTACATGAACTTATTTTAACCCTCACAACTGCATTGCCTGATGGCAATTACTTTACATAAGTTGTCCACGTCTATACGGATAACAAAGAGTGGGCGGAGCATTCAAATCTGTGGCTCCGTGGCGCCCGCCTGCAGCTCTGTTCACTCACCAGGTACAGCCAGCGGCAGCCACTGCTCTGGAGTTTTTCACTTCCATTGGCTTGCACTCATTCTTTATCCATCCAAAGGAAGCACATTTTAAAGCATCTTTACCGTGTGTAAACTGTAGCATAAGTTAAGGTGCCGATGAATATCGAGAGATGGCCGGGGACATGTCCTGTCATTTTGTGACACGGCGTAATGGAATGTCCAGGCTGATGCCACCTCACTCTCCAGTCGAGGAAGAGCCACCTCTGGGCTGCGGTGACATTTCACTCTTGCTCCTGCCAAAAACCACTGTCAAACAGAGTAGAACCCTTGGGACACTTCCACGGTTACCCAAATCTCTGATGCTGGCCGGGTGGTTCTGCCCCTTCACCTCAATCAGCAATAGGACCCAGGGTGCTTTAGCTGCACGTTAGGGTATCCAGTTCTAAATAGCAAGTTTAATCCAAATTTTTATTAGATCAAAACTGCATGTGGTATGTCATCTGTGTTGAAGAAGGTTCATTCAATCTCTTCTTTTTCAGGGAAATTTTCATCTGGGAAAATGCCTGGTCTTCTTGTCCATTTACTAATGAGCTTATTTATTTACTTTTGTTGAATCCCAGAGAGCTGTCTTGTGCTTGGTAGTTCAGTAAACCATGTCCAAACTATTCATACTTCACTTTTACTTAATTATGTTGAATTTGATGTCTCTTGTGAGAGCAGTGCTGGGTGGCAGCAATGATTTTTTTAAAAAAATAAGAACAGGAATCACAATCAAACGCATTTAAATTTTGACTATATTTTTTCTATTTTCTTAAGTTTTAAAATTGAGAATTTTTTTCTAAAAAAAATTTTTAGAGGCTTAAAAATAAACTCTCGCACAAAGGAGCTGACTAACAAAAGGTGAATAGAGTGTGTAGCAGCAGCAGCTCTGAAAAGTAGAAGCCATTTTAAAAAGTTTCCCTAGCAGGGTCTCTCTAAAAAAATTATAGTGCAATGCATTATTCTATCTCTGCTCACAGAATGTAGTAAGATACTTTTAGTAGGCATTACCATGGGCAGCCTTGTAACCTTGGTGACAAAACTGTTTCCCAAGGTCTTAAAAGGTAGCCTCCGGATTAGGCTGATGTTATTCAAACCACTATTAGAGCAGAGAAATCCTGGAAACGGCTTCAGAAGCAACTTCGCAGACTTGCCCCTTCCCCATCAGTTACCTACGAGGGGAATTGGGCCTTTGAGGTAGCATGTGTTGCAAGAAAAAGTTTCATGGCTTAGGAAGGCAAACAGAAGTTGGTACACCATTGAGTTACAATGCTTTAATCTTTTCTAATATTCAAATTCTTTATTCCCCATAGCGATCTTTGTGTTACTATGATAGGTTGTAACACCCTGCCTTTTCATTTAGAAGGGGAAAAAATTGTGTTACCATGGTTACTCACTGAACTTTTTCTTATTCAGCACTTCTGTTATCCAGTGCTTGAGTTTGCTAGTCTATTTTGTTTTTCCTTAAGAAAGTCTACCATGGGGAGATAGCCTAAGAGATATATAAATTGTATATGAATATTAATCTTTTAAAATTATATGAAATGGTTCAACGATCTAATAGATAGTTTTATTGTACTGATGCATGTGCGATTTGAAAGATAATTACATAAGATTAAATTCTTTTTCTCAGCCAATCAGAAAGGAGATCCCATTTATTATTATGACCTATAATAAACTTTGTGGAGGAAAAACTGTGCTGTTAATCTCAAGCACAATGACAGAAATAAAATATTATGAAAAAAACTTGTCCTTGTGCTTCATGAGCAAAAAAAAAAAAAAATATGGTCTCTACCTGTTAGAATTATCAAAATGCTGCATTCATCATTTATAGAATAGAATAGGAAAATGATAAAACAATAAGGAAATTACATAAAGAGATGAATGTGAATCGAATTTATCTAAGCAGAAAATTAATTTTGATAACATTTCTATAGAGAGAAAAGAATGCTACTGCACACACACACGAGAGATCTGAATTTTTAGCAAGACTTATGCTGACTTCGTAGATGAAGAGTCTGCCGTATAGAAACAAAACTATAGAGAAAATGACAGGCCATCCATTTACATAGTGTTTGTATCTGCGAAGCTGTGGTCACATACATGTCATGTAACCTTTCACCTTTTACAATTCACTCAACCTTTCCAATAACTCTGTGGAGTTAGTACCCTTACTGCTTCCCATATTACTATTACTATTTTCAGATGAGAAAAGTGAGGTTCAGTGAGATCAAGGAACTTGTTCAAGCCACACAGCTGCAAAGGTTTGGTGCTGGAGCTTCGCCGAAGCTGCCTTTGCTACTGAACACCACTGTGAACCGTGCACCCCAAACCCCCCCTATCCATCAGCGTCAGGCACGCCTTCCATTCCTCCTGAAGAGCCGCAACTTGAACGCTGGAAGCACTCTGAAGGCTGTGTCCTCAAAATAAGTCCTATAAGTTCGTGCTCTTCTCCCACAATCATGCTCCCTGGTAGAGGACAGTGGTAGGAAGAGGCCCCTGCTGGTGCGGGCAATGATGGAGCACACCATCAGTAAGAAATACAAAATAACAAAGAAATGCAACTGAATGAGGTCGATGTTCTTTTTATTGTCACTACGGGCAGGCAATTTTAAACTATGGTGTATAAAATCCTCCCCCCTTCTGAGACTGACGGCTCCCCTGCCAACCTACCTTCCCCTTTCAAGAGTTCTCGCCTGTCCCTGAAACAGATCCTTCTCCCAAATTGCTGCATTCCTCAGCAGCTGCTCAGCCACTCAGCCCAAAACCTGAGAGTTCTCGCAGAAGCCCCTTCCTGTCTGGGACAACCCTGTGCGCCCACAATCCAAATCTTGACCCTTTTGATATTCCTAGAATCAGTGCTCTGCCTTCTCCTGGTTGTTTTCATTGCTAGCTACTCATCCACACGACCTCTATGCAAAGTCCATGTTCTCATTATTAAAGAAACACAGACACATAACTGAATTTTCTAAATTATAAAAGTATAAGAAAGAAAATATAAATCATTTGTGATGGCAGTGGCTAGGGTCAACCAATGTCACATTTTTGCGTATCCTCCTTCAGTTTCTCTCTGTCTCCTTCCTCTGTCCCTCTATCCCATCTGTCTCTCTGCATGCTGGCAATGCATTAGAATATCTTACATAAAACCAGGCTGTATACATAATTTTGTTGACGGACTGCATCTCCATCCATTTAGTGGGAATGACCAGTTAAGAGAATTTGGGGGGGCTGAAGGATATACCTGGGTTTTGGTTTCAAAATTAAATTTATTAATATAACAAAATAAATGTGTAGTTATGGTAGAAGATTTTAAAATACAAAACAAAAGCAGCAAAGCAGCATCGCTCACAAACCCCTGGCCGTTTTAGGGCACCTCGGACAAAGCTGGCTCCCACCATTTCTCATGCCGATTACTGAGAACTAACCTTGTCCTAGTTTGCATCTCTGTCTCAGTCAATGTTCCCCTCACCCGTTAGCTTACCAGCCACCCGGCTTTCGGGGTGATTCTATTTTAAATTTCACAAATGTGACCAGGTCACTCCCTTGAACTTCCATTCCGCTCCCTTCCGAGTTTACCATGTTATGTGTGTGAATTATCCCAACACAGCATGCTTCTTCAAAGGTACTCGAGACCTCACTTACTTTGCTTCATTGCTCGGCCTGGTAAAAGTGGGAGAAAGTCGTGGGCGCAACGAGGGTGAGTCCTCATGGCATAGGAGGGGGAGGCCCCCAGCCAATGCCGGGTTCAGGCTGCGATGGCTCTGGGAAATGAGACGGCATCTAAACCCTCGAGCGAGGGCAGGATTTGGGAATTAACTCAAATGGATACTGGTGAGGAAGAATGGGAGTAACTGATAAAGAGCTATGGAGTTGAACAAAGAAGTCTGAATCTAGGTTAGCAATAAATACGTTAGCAGAACTTTGACCAGAAAGGGATCACACGCAATTGTGTTTTAAAACTACCAGCCAAGAAGTGGAGTCGCTGGGTCATAAGGCAGTACACTGACATGATGGAATACTACTCGGCCATGAAAAAGAGGGAAATCTTACCCTTCTGCAACAGCATGGACGGACCTGGAGAGCATTATGCTAAGTGAGATAACCCAGCCAGTCAGAGAAAGACATGTACCATTTGCTTTCACTCATATGTGGAATCTAATGAACTAAATGAACTAACGAGCAAAACAGAGACAGACTCATAGATAGAGGATAAGCTGACAACTGTTTGTGGGGGCAGTTGTGGGTCTGTGTCAGGGAGTGGAGGGGTTGAGCAAAAAAAGAGAAAGATACTCATGGGCACGGACAACAGAGTGGTGACTACTGGGGGGAGGGGGGGCAGGAGGGTAAAGGAGAGATGAATGGCAATGAAAGGAGTCTGGACTTGGCGTGATGAACACGCAATACAGTGTACAGGTGACGTGTCTGAACACACAGTGCAGAGTACAGGTGACGTGTTGTGGAAGTGTGCACCTGAAACCTGCATAGTGCTGTTAACCAGTGTCACCCCAATCAATTCAGGAAACGGAAAAAGTAATACCAGCCTAACAATGACATGCCAGATTAGATGAGGAAGAAAGTGGTGGATTTCGGGCAGACAAGCCGGGACACTGCTACGGTTCTCACATTTTGTGATGACACTAGGGCCAGGCTAGCACAATAAGTTAAATAACTCACATCCCCCGGGACCGCCGCATGTCAAAGCCTGAGCCGTGCGTGCATACTACCCGTGCCCAGCATCATCTGGCACATAGTAGGTATGCAGGAGGTTGATTCTAGTTGGCTATGTTGGCTGAAGGTATTCAGTTTCCCGAGCTTTCCAAGGTAAATGCTGCGTCTCATTTGTCTGTGAGTTCTAAGGTTCCTGCTGGAAACTAGGCTTGAAAATTGGAATCCTGTTCCCTGTCCACTACGCTCACATTCCCTTCACTGGACAACTGCCACCTTGAAGAATTTACACACGGTAAAAATAATTTGAGCAGTTAGTTTGTTTTCTGTTTAAATTCTCCCTGGATACTATGTGGTTTTGACTATTTTTCCCTGTGTACCTTCTAAATGAAACCGTGACCATGTCCGATGCCATTACTTGATGTAGTTTATTGGGTGAATTTGCTCTAAAAAGCTATTACTCCAACTCGTGTTTTGAGTTGTATGTTTTCTCTGTTTGTCTAGTTAATTTCATTGTCGATTGTACTTAAAGCATTCCGTATATATTATTTTTTAAGTTTTTTAAAATATTTTATTTACAAGGGGAAAGGAAGGAGAGAGGGATGGAAACATCAAGGGGTGAGAGATACATTACCAGATGCCTCTCCCATTACCCCAGCCGGAGACCTGGCCCACAGTCCAGGCATGTGCCCTGACTGGGAATCGAACCAGCGACCTTTTGTTTCACAGGCCTGTGCTCAATCCACCGAGCCGCAGCAGCCACGGCACATTCTGTGTATTTTAAATAGTGTCACAAGACATCTACACTAATTTTAGCTTTCAAAGTGCCTTTAATTTAAAAAGCTATCCCCTCTAAATATTTTATCCCCATAATTTTCTGATATTTTTATACTTCTATTTCTGTAAAAAAAAATAAAAGTAATAAGATCCCTTAGTTTTTCCTTTCCGTGGAGAATGTAACTGAGTGAATATTCATCGACACAGAGTCCTTCCCCTGCAAGGTGACATCTGGCTGTCTTACACAGGCCCAGTCAATCTTAAAGCCACACTCGGTAAATGGTTTTACATCTGTTGATGAGAAAACTCTACAGAGACCAAAATCAAAGGCACACGAATCACCCAATTCTTAGAAACAAATGCATGAACATGTGCCTTGATAAAAAGTTACTGGTTACAACACAACCAAATCAGGGCTTGGAATCATATGTGATATGTTTATTGCACTAGAATAAAACTGTTAATTATAATACCTTAGAAGAATAATAAGCAACACTTCCCTGCTTTCACAAGACCGTACATTTCCTGACCAGAACACGGTCTCGCCTAATTTGATGCTGAGCAACAGATAGGGGTGAATAAAATTTTCTCCAAGTCTGACCTTGCTACAATCTAAATAATGAGGGTATTAATGGAATATTCATTCCCAATCAGGTGAAAAGTTCTGCTTATGTAAACCTTTTGAGGGCGGGGAGCAAGGACCTCCAATAAAATACTGGATAAAATTCTACTGGCTCCAAACTAGATTTTTAAAAGGACAATTTGAGTCAAAGTATGTTATTTCCTGGCTACTAATGCTAATGGAAGGAAAATGCTTTTTAAATGCTTAGCAGATGTTTAGTGGTTTTATCATCATCATTACCCACAAGTTATGTTAAATTATGTAAATCTGTCATAGAATTTAAGGCTTATATGTATTTAATATATTTTGTAACTATTTCTTCCCATTTGGGAGCAATCTCTTTAGGATAAGAGCTAGGTGTTTATTTTGTATTAATAAAAATATTTTGCTGCAAAGGTGACTTTTTTCCCTTCTTTGCATATCTTTTATAGACACACTTTAATAACAGAAATAAAAGTGGAAAATGCAAATTCCTCACAGTTTTATTTGCCCTATATTTCCACCTACACCTGCTAAGGAGATATTCTTACCTCCTATATTCAACTCTAGTTCAAACAGCCAAAGTTGCCTCCTTATGCGCCCCAACCCCGTTCGGTAAGAGAATCAAGCTCAGCACACCCGAAACCGAGTGTATTATATTTGCATGAAAACCACCTCCTCCTTCCCACACACCACTCGACACAGCAATGGGCAGCTGCCTGCCCTCCCCTGCCGCTGCAGTTAGCGATCCGGCCCCGAGGGTCCCCCTCATAAAACATCTTTCCCTGGACCACTCATTTCAATCTTTAGCTACTTGTCTCATCTCAGAAAGAAGGCTGTTGACCCAGGCCTCCAGCTTTCTTCTAATTTAGCCTCCACAGACTGAGTCAGAGTCAGTGATGTTTGTCAATGCTTAACCCAACGCCTGGGCGTGGCATCTAAGGCACTCCACAGGCTGCCAAGTTCAAATTTGCCTCCGCTGCTTACTAGCTACATAAGGACAGAATACTCAACCTGTACATGCCTCTCTCTGCCTCAGATGATCACGACAGTAAATATAGCAAAGACATGTATGTGAGTGTGTGTTCATGTTTTAAAGGAACAACTTAGTGTACATGAATGTTTGTACCAGTGTCGGGGACAGAGTGGGATTGCAGGTACCATGTATAGTCCCCACTGTCACTGCCATCATTGTCATTTAGACCCAGCTCACTCTCACTGTCTCAAATTTATCTTCCCCCACCCCCACCCCATGGTATACATGGCTGTGCATGCAAATGGCTTCAGTCATACACACGTGGGCACACTCAAACACATGCAAGAACACACACAGAGGCAATGTTCACTCAAACCAAATGAACTAAGTGTCCAAAGAAATTTCACAATAGAGATGCATGCCCAGCCCTTCCACCGGCCATTCCTGCCACCGGCAACTGCATTCTTTGGCTTTCCGACCACCCGGTTGTCTATTCAATCTATTTAAAATTGAGTTCAAGTGGTTCCTCTCCAAGCATGATTTCCCTGATAGCATTTTCCAGACGCCTTCCATCCCGTGACTCCAGTACTTCACTAATTGTCATAGCAGTTTATGCAAATCTGGAGAGCACTCTGTCCCCTTCCCAGACTGGATATGTGCAGAGAAGTGGCATTTTATTTTTGGTGTAGCTCCGGAAGCATCTGCAGAGAGTGCCAGCACAGACATTTCTTGATAGAATAAATGACTTGGTGTTCACCACTCCAAGATAACTTAGGCATCAAAGAAAAAAGATGGATTCTCTAAATAGAAGTCAAAAGCCAGCAGTCCTAAATTCAAGTTCTAGCTCTACTTCTTAACACGCTGTAATAAACCTTCTTTCTTTCCTTTCTTCTGTCCTCTGCCTTTCCTTCCTCCCTATAGTAAACTGCTGATACACATTGATATGCCTATTTGCACATTTCACACTGAGACAATCTAAGTTATAGGGACCTCATTATCCTTCCCTTAAATGCAATGAAAATTTAATCTTCACATTCTGTGACTTGGCTTAAAAACAAAAACAAACAAACAAAAAACCTTGCCCATCTAGCAAAATGCAGGTCTTCTTTGATAGGTCAAGAGATAATGTAGTCCTGGATAGATATCACATTTTCAGAATTCGAGTGAACTACGCTATTCTAAAAAGAATCTTATGTTAAATATGCTATCACCTCATTCATCGCCATCTGGTTTATTTCAGCGGCTTAGTAAACCGAAACATGTTGAGGGCTTTCGATGAACTGACCACTTTATTCGATACAATGTCTAGGATTTTGCTTAGGAGATAGGGGACCCTCTAACTGGTGACAGACGTTGGGAGAAGCAATGTAGAAAGTCAGTCTTCAGGTCTCCAGTTTCAGATTCCAGGGCTGCAAGACTACCAGTATTCTACTGCCCAGCAGACTGGGGGATAAGGTGGGGGCCTGTAACAGACTCAGCACAACCATTTCAGTTGTTGGATCACGTGTGAGCCCTCTCAGGGAGGAGATGAAGGAAGGGCACTGTGAGGATCTGGGGGTCGTTCGTGGTTGTGGGGATAAGACCTGGGGTTCCTGTGCAGAAACAGAGGAATTCTGCTCATAAGGTTTATGCTAATACCGAAAACAGATGTCTAAGTTCCAGGCTTACTACATGTGTGGTATACTCCAAGGCAAACAGCAACATTCAACCTAACAAAGACCGTATAAAAATACTTCCCGGAGATATGCAAAAACATGACCTGGCGACAAAGCCTAATCCAAATGTGGGCACAGGCTGAAGACTGAGTCTGTTGCTGTCTCTGTGAACTCAACCTCCAAGTGAAATATTGAAGGGCCAGGAGGGAGGCAGGGGAGGACAGTACAGCAAAGCTGAATCTCCTGGTCAATTCCAAATTGTTTCTCCTCTGGGTCTGCAGTAAGACAAGTCATCCCAAGCCTCAGAGAAATTTCAGATGCTTATAACTTAGATTTTTAACAGTATAATATTTAAACTAAAATAATATGACAAAAATAAAATAATGAATAAAATTCAAGCATGAGAAATATGTTTTTTTCCACACGGATATGAAAACCCAAGAAATATTTTCAGGTTTTTTTGTGTGCTGATCTACCACTAAATCAGTTTCTATGTTTTAAATTTAACATGAGCTTCTAATGGGTCAAGACAGAGTCCCTGACTAGGTCTTCATCGTACAGAATGGCCAATGTATCATAGTCAAATAAAACAAAAAAATTATCGGAAATATTTCAATGTTTATTTCAGCTTCCATAGTAATAAATCACAGTTAGTAATTATTCACATTATATATGTAATATTTTAAATTAATTTTCAAAAAATATCAGGTATTCCAAAGGTAAATCAAAATCAAAGCAAAACCTTGTATTTTTCATATGGGGAAAAAAAAACCCTTGACAACTTACATAAGTGACAATTGTCCAAATACATACTTAATACTAATTATCAGCTGCCTATATTTATATATGCACTTATAATGTATGTATATTCATTTTTAATGGCCTCCCTCACTCCACTGACCACCAACCAGTATGCGAGCTCCAGCAGTACAGAAACCCTTTTCCGTTCTGTTGAGGGATGAACTCGCAGTCTAAACAGCTCCTGAAAGACACAGCACTCAGCAAGCATTTGTCTTATTAATAGCAAAATACTGGTTTTGGTTTTAAATGGACTTATTTACATAATCACAGGTTAAAAAAATTGATTCAAGCGTGGAAATATCTTAAATAGGGTATAAAACAATTGATTAAATTTTACTATGTCTTTAATTAACTCTACGTGCTAAGCAGTATACTATACGCTTTATATAATCCGTAGCTTTTTCCATCCCTCTGTCTCAAGAACAAACGAAGCCTTGAGCGGGGCTACGGCCGAGATTTCAGTCTGGTCCCCCCAATTCCAAGCTTGTGCCTTTCTCACAATGATGCTTCAAGTAATGACATCGGTAGAAAACATAAATGATTACAAGACACTTTTGTTCAGGATAACTTTGTATATATGGATTTGGACCCATCTGCATGGTCAGGGTTTCATCCTTAACCATTTAAGATTTTCATCAAGGTTAAACATCGTATACAAGTGTTGTGTGATGCTAAAGTCACAACAATTACTGGATTATGTGCGATTTTGTTTTAACAAGGTTGTCAGTCCTTAAGAATCGTGCAATACGAATGGCGGCTAAGATATCATTCAAGGAGGCAGAAGTTGGAACAATAAGATGTGGTGGTTGTCGGCTCGCTGACAGCACACTTTGGGGACTAGGAGACCTGGGATCTAGTCTCCGAATGGCCCCTAATTAGGCCCTGTGACCTTGAGCCTACCAGCTCGTCTCTCTTGAGCTTTTGTTTCTTCATCTGTAAAGTTAGAGGGCAGGACTAGAGGTTCTCTAAGGTTCCTTCCATCTAAAGTACCATAACCTATAATCTTTGGAGGGTACTGGTCTTATCATTATAACTTCTTCTATGAAATTATAAATCAGTCAACAAGACTGATACTATCACCAGAATTCAAAGGCACATTATTAGTAAATGCCAAGTCATTACCTGTGATATGATTGGTCACTGTATGTTGAAACATTCTTTGGAAGGCTCCTTTAAGTAAGGCAAGGGTGCAAAGAAATCACATCATTAATTATTCAAAGTTATGGCTCCAGGCACACTACATTTACCTGAGACTTTTGAAAGTTAACAGCCAATTCTAGAAACAGTTGCGAACCTCCTTCTCTCCTATAACCCTGAAGGTACCAGCACTGTGTTTGTCTATTCCATCTCCCATTCTTATAAAATAGGAAAGGTCTGCAACAATGAGCAATTTGTATTTATTTAGCAATCTTTTTAAAGCTATTGCAAAGGGTCACATGGGCAGAGAAGCACAGGACAGATGGAGGGGTAACTCAGGAGCTCACCTCTGCAAATCACAGGGCTGTGCAGACGGAGCCAGCCCTGAAGGGCGTGCCTTTCGGCCAGCGCTGACTTCTTCATCACTAATAGCTCACACTCTCTGGATTATTCTCCTTCACACTGCTTGTCCAGTGTGTTAGCTGCTGGTCATACACAGCTATTTAAGTAAAACTACTATTAAAAAGGACTTAAGTCGGTCCTCCTCAAAATGTTGCCTTAGTTACATTTTAAATGCTAGACCACCTTCTCTACAAAGGAGGATTCATCGCCTTACAAAATTATCACCTTAGAGGAAAAATGTACGTTTTTACACCTCTTCGCCCAAGTTTTGGAAGTCCTTGGGGAGGGTTCTGACCAGCTGGACTGGATCCTGTGCACAAGCCTTGGCCTGCCTGTGGCTGGGAGGTAGGATGAGGGAAGCCACAGGACTTTTCGGTCAGATGCCCCAGCTAGAAAGCGGGACAAGGAGCAGTGCACCTGGAGAAGGTGTACCTGGATAATTTCCCTGCAGTCCAATGCACGATCATAGGTGGTGCCTTTGGCTGTATTCTGACAACTGCATAGACCCATACAATCTACATGACCCTGTGCCTTCCAAGACATACCATTTCACCTTCCTCAGAAAGTGCGCCCGTACTCCTCCCCAGTCTCCATCCCTGCCCAGCGGTAGCCACTACCATAACATTTTCCACCGCCAATGAACTTTGTGTATATACATGAATACTTATTTATTTACACGGACATGTTTTTTCATGCATTGGTAGAATGAAATGCTTTCAAGCATAATTTCTTATAGAATAAGTTGAGTTTGATTCCTGACTCTTACCTTAAAGAGATTTTTAAGTTCCTTAAGCCTCAGTTTCTCTAAGCAAATAACAAAAATACCACATTTTGCCAGGTATAATTTGTGTTTTGCCCAAATTTTGGGGGGAAAAATAAGGATGCGCATTATACATGGGGAGTACTAATGCTCTATCTATGTAAATGTTCTTAGTTCTTTTATTTATGCTTATGCATGAAAAATGGAATTCTAGAAAGCAATAATGGTATTCATATGCAAAATAATACCCTTGAATACGATCATCAATTTTGTTGAACTTTTTTAATTGAATTAAAAAATTAGAATAAATTATATTTTTCCTGAAAGTTTAGGCCAAAAACATGGGTGGGCAGTATGCATGGCAAAATATGTTAACATGTCATGATTGTCATGAAGAGTAATACGGTAGGGAATATAAACACCGAAGCCATAAGTTAATGTTATATATTCAGCAGATGTTAGTTTTTGAGGCTTCTTATTCTAAAACTGACCTTTAAACTCCCTCCTATCCATAAATGTGGAAAATTTATGTGGATTCTTCCATGATTCATTGTGAAGAGGAGCCATAGGTCAAGTCTTCTCACACTTTTAAATAAAAGATCAAAGCGTGGAAGGAAAGTTCAAAGTGAAAGTCCCTAAATATCAAATTAAAATGTAGTCCTGAGGATGATTCAGGCTCTTTTGATAGATGTTTGAGCAATATCAAAACTTTTGAAGTGCATTAACCCAGTTTTATAAGGATGAAAAAACTTCCCAACAACTTTCTCCAAGTTTTATTCTGCTGGTTTTATAGATGACTCAAGTCCAGGGCAGGTTTTCAATGAAACAGCTGATGACAGAAACCAACCTCCTATGAAGCAATGCGAGTACAAAACCCATTTCTACATAATGCAATGGAACAGAAGTGCCATTTTCTGGAATGACCATCACTGGGCAGCCTACGATTTCAGGTGTTTGCTCCAGAGTGGAAGGCAGTCCCTTGGTCTGTCGGCTTTGAGCAAAAGAAAATCAGATTTTCAGGGAGTCAATAATAAGGGTGGGATTCTGGGCAGGGGGAGCGAAGTGGACCAGATGGGTCTCTTGGGTCAGAGCCTACCTTCGCATTGAGGTCAGTTTGGCCCTGGCTGCTCATGTGACCTGCACTTGCTTCTGAAACACTGGCTTCAGGGTGTACAGCAGGTTGGAGGCAGAGACTGGAAGTAACTATTTAGCCACAGAATCAAATAATGGTTCTGTTGTTAAAATATAACAACATTAAAAAATAAAAGCCCTCTCTAGTTATTACTCCCAAACATCTTTAAATGTTCTGGAAGAGTGCTCTGTAAGGGATGGCACCGACGCAGCCACAGGTGCTGTGGTCCCCCACTCTGGTCCCCTCACCTTTGCCATCTCATCGGCCACAACCTGGCTTCTGAGAGCCAGCCAACCCCTGCATTCTCTCCTATGGACTCTGCCTTGTCTCTGAAGATCACTTTCCATCTTGGAGGAGCTCAGGAGTCAGTCCTCATAGGAGCAGCGCTCAAGCTGATGTGAGTGGACGTACAGATCCCCCAGCAGCATGGCGTGCTGGCTGGAAGAGCACCAGGCTCCACTTCACCCTGGTCCAGGACCCTGGGGGGGCCCCTGTGGCATTACGTGCCAGTGCCTTCAACAGCGGCTGCTTTAATGATGCAGCTTTATCAACAATCCAGCCCACACCCTGCTGGTGTTTCACTGAACTCCCAAACAAACCACCTGCACTTGAATCCTCCTCAAGGGTCTGCTTTTGGGTAGACTCAGACTAAAACAGTCCCTATACCAAATGGGAAAATAAGATATTCTTTATATAAGCAGGCAGGAGGCAGAGGACAGGGTAAGAATTTGAGAAGCACCTTCTCCCAAATGCCTTTGGACTTTTGTCTGAATTCAATTCAGTTGAACAAACATTTATCAAGTGCCTTCTACACAGAAAGCATTTGGCCGAGGTACTTAACAAGGTTAGAAAAGTATTGAATAAGGGAATTCTTTCTATACTGGAACTTTAACAATTTTTACCTAGTTTTCTCCAAGTGTAAATGTTTTCCATTTTCAGAAGGAGAATTCTTTCTTGGAATGACATTCATCCTGATCAATTCCTTAAAGTGACAATTTTGTCAGAATCACTTATCTAGTGATGAGGTTCAATTGTGTAATGATTTTCAGCTTATGATGGTTTAGAATTACCTTGAACTAACCCTGAGGACATGGATGGGTTAATTTTATTTTTAAAGAAATCCTAAGAGAGCATGATGTTTCATAGCTCAGTATGTGCTCATTGGAATGTCTATTTTTAGCAGAATTATTACATTTTTGGTTGTTACAATAATAACTTCAAGAAGAAGGCATTTTTGTATGCAAAATATTTTATAAAATTGTATTCAAGTAAGTTGGCAATGGGAGCTATGCATTACTTTTTCATCCATTTCTTCTTACAGGCACAAGTTAAGAATGTAGTTCAAGTATACAAATCAGAAGATTCTATGTATTTACAGCTTAAAATTTCCTTTGCATGTACATAATATTTATGCATCAGTGACATGCATCATTTGATTTGATGTTTGCTTTCCTGAAATGAAATGTGATGGGTTGACATTATCGAAGTGAGCAGATTTTCTGGAACCTCAGACGAATGTTCCTGGGGATGGGAGGAAGCAGTGGCGAGTGGATTGTGCATCAAAACAGCAGATGTTTCCATACAGGGTTAGCACAACGTTATCATTAAAACGTGTCTGACTGGAACAGATGAGTCAATTACATAAGAATGATCACATACATGAATATTTAATTATATTACTTATATTAATGTGATTTTCCCGGGGTTCCTGGGACAATGCACTTCAACCCGTTTATTGCAGGGATATCTATGAACTGTATATAAATAAAGAAAACTAAAACAGTTTTTTGATTATTACGGATTGAAGCATTTGAAAAGAAGGCATGGAAGCTTGATGATTCATTGCACAACTAAGGGACAAGAGCATTTTACAATAGTAGCGTTGACTCTTAACTCATTTTGTTTTACAATTCGAATATAATTCCGCAGTGCTAAATCAGGTTCAGTATGCATTGATACAATAAATGTTTATTTGAAGTGTGTCTTTCGTATGTTGTATTTTCAGCATGTCCTCAGTATGTCAGGCCCCATGCTAGTGCTATGGTTGAGAGGCAAACAAGATACACACAGATTTTCTCATCTGGAAATAGTGAAGCCGGGTGTATAAATATGAACAATGCTGTGTGTTAAGGACAGTGATAGTCACTGTTTCAAATGAGTATTTGAAATGCTGTATAGACTCCTACACTGAATAGATGTTATATAAAGGGTAACCGTGTCTCTCTAAGCACATACTGTGAATTGCACTCGGCAAAAGGGGTGATACGATCTCGTTTCATCCTCATAGCATCCTTATGAAGCATGTACAGAAGTAGGTCTGGGTTTTATGGGGACTGAATTTTGCAGACTGAGAGGGTCAGAATGCACATGCAGCCTGGAAGATTTATCTTTGTTAGATATCTTCCTCCCACCACTGTTACTGTACCAATGTTCCATATGAAGAAAGTGAGACCTTCTCTAACCAAATCCTCTGAATTCTGTGGGACTGGAACAGACATCGCACTAGCCTATCTGTCTGATTCCAGCACTGACAACACCAGGTTCTTTCCACAGATGGAAATGCAGTGATTACAACTGTTCATCCATAGCCCTAATATTTATCTGTGAAGGAGAGAACAGGCCTTGGAGACCGGGGTATGTGAGTCTAGTGTCAGTGGGTTACTTAACGTGCTTCAACTGATGGCCTGAGGATGAAAGGTATTCTACAAACCAGAAAAATCATGTCAGTCAGTCACATGATTTAAATTCCACCACTAGTGTTTGGATAAACTAATTCAAGCATTGATTCTCATGCAATAATGTCACATATTCTGATAATGTTGCTAAGACTGATCTGACAGTTGATTGATTCCCAGTGCCATCATGTAGACAAAGGAAAATACTAGTGTCACTGGGTTAAGTAGAAGAGATTTTACAAGTTCATCTCTTTCATTTTAAACACTAACATTTCCATGATATTTAACTCCACTGCAGAGGATAAAAATGTTGATCAATAGCCAAGGCTTATGCACCCAGAAAAGCACACTGAGGTTTGTGGCAGCATGAAGGCATACTTAAAAAATATATAAAGAAAGTCTCCTATTAATATTGAGGTTTGCAAAAAAAGTTGGACACATATTGAAATTTCACTTTTCAAAAGCAATAATTTTCATCCCTGGTTGATGTAGCTCAGTGGATTGAGCATGGGCTGTGAACCAAAGGGTCGCTGGTTTGATTCTCAGGCAGGGCACATGCCTGGGTTGCAGGTCGGGTCCCCAGTAGGGGGCACATGAGAGGCAACCACACGTTAATGTTCCTCTCCCTCTCTTTCTCCTTCCTTTCTCTTCTCTCTAAACATAAATACATAAAATCATTAAAAAGTAAAATAAAATTCCTCTTTCAGAAAGTGAAAAAAAAGCAATACTTTCGTATGCACATACACAACGCTCCTGAAATAAAATTAGTGTGCGTACAGCACATTTAGATTAGAGAAGCAGGTGTTTAGAAATTAGTCACTGGCTCCCCACTCCTTGATGAAATTCAGTGTTTTCCAAGGGAGTTTCTACAGCCTCCCAGTGGTGCAAAGGGCCACAGTGTGGAGAGGACTTTTACCTTTGACGCTGAGTCAATGAAGAACACTGGTGAACACTAGTCAGCCCTGGCTGCCACACGTGTGTCTGCTTCATCTCCATAAAAGGGTGATATTGGCAGACATACCAAATCATCAACTTAGTACAAAGATACAGAACACAATGTGCTGTAGAAAAACCAAGAATTCTCTGTGATGAGTATTTTGTTTTTATCTCTAAGAGCCCCATACACTAGACATGTTGGGGGAGTCTGCTTCTCCTAACTATGCTCCATGGTCATTTTATCGGTCTCTTCTTCACCCCTGTTGAAATCTTCACATCATTCACCATTAGACTCATAGTCAATTGTTACATGCATAGGAAGATTTGATGTTTTCTTGCATTGCTCTGAGATGATTTAATTTCTCTCTTCTTTCTCTTTCTCTTATTTATGCACACTCACAAATAGTAAAAACAAACAACCCTTGATAATATTAAGGAAAAAATACTCTGGTGAGTTCTGGGATCTTTTTAGTTATCTTTCAATGAGATTGATTACTCTGAGCATTTAATGCCCATACTCAGAAAAGTCCTCAAGTGTCAGGAAGTGGGCCTACCCAGTCTGTGATTTTCAGGTTGCACACTTGTGGACGGCACTGAAATATTATTTAGGTTTCACAGAACTTTGAGTTTACTAGTCTATTATTTATACCCCAAAGGAGAATGCCTATAGATGATTTTGTTTTGTGGCTACAGACAGAATAAACCAGAAATCTTTTACACAAGTCAAATGCAAAGGTGCATTCTCTAGAATTTTTGTGTCAATGTCTAAAATAAAGAGAATTTTCTAGAGTTTGGAGAGGGTGGGGGAAGGGGTGGGGAGAAAATACAAACAACTGTAACTGAACAACAATAAAATAATTTAAATTAAAAAATAAAGTTTTTATTGATCATGCTGTTAAAAAAAGAAAAAGAAAATTTATCCAAAATGTAGTTATACTGTAAAATTGGTGGACTATTTCAAACATTTTTAGTAAAGGAAACTTCTCTTCTATATTACAGGTTTCTTTTAATTGAAAAAGCCATTAGCTGAAGCACTATTTGAAACATGAACATAGGGACAGAAATAATCTGACGGAAAGACAGAATTTGAAGCAATTCCTGAATTGTCCAGATGAAGAATTCAGCACCATGGACAGCGGGCACACTCCTGCCACGGAAGAAAACTAACTGCAGGGGGCCTGGCTGGTGGTGTGTGCTCCTCAAGATGCTGGAAGGTTCTGTTCTCAGAAATGGTACTCTCACCTCCTCCTCCTCATCCCAAGATCAGATCTGTTAGTGCTTCCAAATGCCCAAACTGTTTCATTTTTCAATAGATATTTGAAATGTGTTGTCAAAAAGTCACGGCAAGACCCATGAACATACGCCCTCTGAAATTACAATATCGGAACCCTAAAGCTGCTCTGCAGTCAGTACTAAGTGTGAGATCTAGACGAGGTACCCAACCTCTTCGAATCTCAGTGTTTCCCATGGCACAGTTCTCTTCTCGTGAGAGTATGCAAGACTTGAGCGTGCGTTACATAAACACGCTTGGCACAGAAGGGTGATTTGGGGGAAGACAGTAGAATGACATATTTTTAGTTTTCCCTGGAATGCTCCCCTCCCAGACTCCCCATTTGGAGAGACAGTCAGGGAGCATGCTGCCCTGGGGAGGAAGCACATGGCTCCGTTGCTCCATTCTGCCCAGAGCCAAGAAGGCACTGATTGCCTTCGACCATCACAGGTGAATCCAGCTGCAAAGGTCTTGAAAGCCAGGCCTTGCATATGGAAAGTGACTCTCCTAATTCCTTTAATTAAACTTAACGTATCAAACACTAAGCCCACCTGAGTAGATCATAGCCCAGGATAGGGAAGAAATAGAAATGCCATCTCTTCTCACCCTGATGAGTCTCAGGAGATGGAGAGACCTACTGGCAAGATACCAGTTTCTTGGCATTTGTTCTCTATATAAGAGAGAGAGGTGGGGAACTAGATAGAACAGAGAGAACCCTTAAAGTAGAGGGTATGTTGTCTTATTTCCTATTTAGGTATCCAGTGGAGGATAACCTCATAGGCTACCCCTTCCCTAGCCTGCTGGTTAGAGTAGGCGCAACAGAAAAGACAGTACAAGATAATGTAGTTACCAAGAGTCAGGACTAGATTTACAGTAATGAGCAATAAAACTTGGGAGTTAGAGTGGGGTCCAGGTATCAAGAGGAGCCAGTCTAAGCTTCCTGGAAGCATTTTCTTAGACTCTGAAATCAGCCAGAGTCATCACGGTGACAGGCTTTCAGGGCTGTCCCACCTGGGGCTGCAGCTACCCACAAGCCAGGATGGCTGTGAATGCAGCCCAACCCCAAATCGTAAATTTACTTAAAACATGATGAGATTTTTTTGTGATTATGTATCTCAATGTATTTAATGTATGGCCCAAGACAGCTCTTCTTCTTCCAGTGTGGCCCAGAGATGCCAAAAGGTGGGACCCCACTACTACAGCTAATGCCAGCAGAAAAACCAGAGACAAGCCTAGACCAACAGCATCTCAACCTGTAGCAGCCAGCTCCTGGACTCAGACCAGACACTCATTGGGGGCACACAGGGTCACAGGCCCATCTCCCCACTATCCTCTCTGCAACTGGTGACATATGCATACAGGGAGAAAAAGGGGAAGGGGGAATCTGAGAGTATTCAATGCCATGTGATTTCATTGCAGGTATATTACTCGGTTCAATGAGATTTAGGCTTCCCTGCTCTCCACAGGAGAAAGGGAGGAGCTCACAGGTGAGATTAAATCATTTAAGGAAAAGCTGAGCACATACTCTTAATAGTTTTTCTCCACTGGCTATATTCCATATCTATACACTCATTCAAATAATCCTCACAATAACCTTATCAGGAAAGCATGGCTATTATCCCCGCTAACCACTGCAAGTCTGACAGAAGTCCATTTATCCAATGCTTATCAGAAAACTTTAGGCTAAGGGTAAGGGGCCATGTTTACTGCTGCACTGTGAATGGATGGGGGAGGTAAGTAAGCCCACGTCAGTTTTAGTTTTCACGCTCATACATCGCTTGTCTAACCCTGGACAGTCATCTCACTTCCGGTGAAATTTTGTGCAAAGGCAGGAAGGCCCAATCGCCCAGAGCTAGCGGCCCATCTTCATGTGAGCCCGTGCCCTCCATGCTTTGCTTTAATGTGGCACACAGTATGTGAAAGAAAATAAGGCGGAACTTCCATGTTGCTTTGAGAGCAATTGAGTGCAAGAAAGAAAAACAAAGCAATGTTCATGCAGATGTAGGCCTTGCTAACATAAACGCATTTCAACCCATTAACAACCCGAGGGTCCTTTCCACTGGACAATGGAAATAAAGCTGATTAATTGATTTCACCATGAAAGTGGTTATACATCTAACACTATATGTAAAGCTGTGTAAAAATTAAAGAGTCGGTTACTCTGCCTGAAGCTGACTTTCAGTTTCGATACCTGAAGAAATACAGGTTTAAGTTGGGATAATAATAATTTCCCCCAGGTAATTTTGAAAGAGGTTTAATTTTGTTCCTAAAGTAAAAAATCTTGGGAAAAAGAAGTCTACCTTTCAAATATTACTTCCTAAATCAATCATTTTCTTGACGGAAAATCAATGACCATCACCAGTGTAAAACTGGTTAGTTTTTGCTTCTGTGTGTGTGTGTGAAGGTGACATTAGCTTTTTAATCCTGTATTTTTAATGTTGTCATTTTTGTTTTATAATGTTTCTATGTAGGTTTTTTGTTGTTTGTACTGCTCTACATTTTAGTAATAGTTTTCTGCCTGGGTTCATGCCTTAATGGATTTATATTAATTCTTACAGGAATTTGTAAGTAGTAAAATATTACATTTCCATAAAGGTGCTATGACCACATACTAGCGGAAACGTGAATAGGTGTGTTGGTGCGGTGCGGCCATTTCAAGATTAATGGGTAAAATATATAAAAAATTGTAAATGTGAGTCAAAACTCCATAAAATTGAGGAATTATTTACTCAAAAGTAATAGCACAAATTGTTAGTAAATATTTTAGTTATAGAACTGCTGATGAGGGAAATCTTTCAGGGATTATACATATATTTACATAATAAAAACTTACATGTTCAGAGCTGTGCTAAACTGTAGGGTATATAAGGACAAAGTTCTAGATATTTTTAAGTTTTTCAATAAAGTATATTAGAATCACTAGTCATAGAATGACTATGAAGTGACAATGATTTACTAGTATGTGTTTTTTTCTTATCTGTGGAAATTGCAAAAATCGTATCAGATTTATAAACTCCAGTTTGCTACTGTGCTTGTCATACTAGTTATTCAACTATTAAGACTCTGATAAATAATTTTTAAGGTCAAGATATCTTTTTTCAAACAAAAATATTCTAGTTTAACATACAAGTTGTTTCTTTCTTGAAAACGTGCCCAGATAAAAGGCTATCTTCAATGAATAGATCACGCAGCATAGATTAAACTCAGTGGATCTGGTGATTTAAAATCTGTCATCAACCAACAGCAGGAATCACGTGAAACACATGTTTGCTGGGGGTCAGCAGTCAGCTAGAAGCACGTGAGTTTTGCAGACACTACCAAGATTGTATGAATTTATGTCCTCTCTGGTTTTTGTATGTTTGTGTATTTTTGCTTCTGCGGTAAGAACACTTCACATGAGATTTCCTCTCTTAAATTTTTGAGTGCACAAAGCTTAAAGGTTGACTACAGGCATCATGCTGCACACCAGAGCTGCCCACACTTTTAGAAGTGACAGGTTTGTCACGCTGATCATGGCAATGGCATCCTCGGCGTAAGCAAAGGCCCAACTCATCAAATCGCGTACCTTACACAGGTGCGCATTTTGTATATGGATTATACTTCAATAAAGCTGTAAAAAAAGATTTCATCGGCAATTCTACTAAGTAGATGGAGATGGTGGAAGATATAGCATCTACCGAAGGTCCCGAGGATGCTCGACGCAATGTTTGACAAATTGGGCCAAGTGGGAGTCTGATGCTTCTCTGTCTTAAAATGTTGACTTTTTAAACAGGCACAGAACAGTCAGCCCAGGTTTGCACTGGACCGTCAGGTAATGGACTACTTAGGCTTGGAGTGGTAGCTGATGTTGAACAGAACAGGATAATTCAGGAGCGCTGACATCAAGGAGAGATCCGAGGTGAGGGCCATGTTTCTTGAGTCCCAGTGAGAAACCAGGAGGGTTCCGTAGACTCGGAGGAAGCGCTGATGCAGAGCAAGAGAGGCAGTTCGTGCGTCTCTCCTAAACCAGCTCCGACTGTGAGGCATCAAGCTCCAACCGAAGGCTGAAGTCTTTCTACTCTCCTTTAAAGCTGGCTCTGCCCTCTGCACCTATGGCCCACGTCTAGCTAGTGAAAGTGATAATGTCCCCAGCAGAAAGAAGCATCAGTGGGGCGGAAGCTTGAGCGGTCATTTATGAAGTCCCCAATTCTTCATTTCCGAGCTGACATATCCAAACAGCACAAAAGGCTCAAATGGGACTCACTTTTGCCCATATCACGTAGGCAAAATTCTTGCCATGACTGATGTCCTTAGAAACTCTTAGACTGAGTGACTCAAAATCTCCACAGCACTTTATCTTAGACAGGTCACAACCAGGTACACAGGCTGAGTCACTCTCTAAACAAATGACTAGAACAACAAACCTGAAGTTTGAACTTTCTATCCATCAAGAAATGAAACTCAAGGCAGTAAGGGTTTGACAGGTTTCTACCACAATGGCTGTGTCCCAACCCTGTCCTGGGGTTTCACATTCCAGGGCTGAGTGAATAATTGAATCTTTGTGAACCATCAATTCGAGTTCTCCTCCAAAAATTTAGAGATGGTGCCAGCTAATTTCATTCAGGATGTGGATTTTTTTTTTGAGGCTGCACGTATTCATAAAGTGAAAAGGGCAACCATCACCTTATTATATAAGTGCATTCCTGTTCTTTTTTCCTCCTACCAGTAATATTTTATTGATTTATTAATCAGCAGCAAATCAAAGGGTAAGGACAGGCCATTTTCTCATCAATTAGTCATAGGAACAGGCACCACTAGCTAATCCTTCTAACTGCAATTATAAATAATTAGTCTTTAAATTTCTCTGGAGAGAGGAGAGTGAATATAGAAATTTTATTATGCCTTAGAATGTTTTCTCACTGAATGAAAATTTGCATGTTGAGTATCAAGTGCAAGATTCACATATTATGGAATGTATATCAGGACATAACTTTTAATGAAAACACTTTTTATTAATAATAACTTGAAAGAACTGCCCTGTCATCAGCCAGCACGGCCTTCCATTTGATGGTTTATTTGGTTTTGGTACACACAGGCTATTATTCCACTACCCCCATCCCCAAATCAGTCTGCTATTCTCTGAGTCTTACTATTACTGAGAAAACAGTAACAGCAAGAACAGACTTTAGGGGCTAAAATAATGTCCTGCTTATTTGCTTACTGAATTTGGGTAACTTCTCCTACATTAAAACACATTATCTTTTCTTCTGTCATTCATACAGCCATTCACTTACACATTGGCCACTCACCACACATCTACTGGGCAAACACTAGGTGCCTAGCACTGTGCTAGTTGCTACATTTACTTGATAATGTTGTACAAAATACATGTGGTTCTTACACAAGCTCGACCCTTAAGTGGGGGAATGCAAACATCAAACCAATAAAAATGCATTATTATAAACTGAAATAATTTCCAAGATTAAAATAATTACTATTTCTTGATTCAGAATTGTTTTGATGGTTGCGATCACCCTGGCTTGTCTGAGATCTCCGGCAAGTTAGTTGACAATCAAATACACACATTTCTGCTCGTGAAAATGCATCTTTTCTTGTTAACATATCTCTTCTTTGTCCTTCTAGCTTTCACTTTGAAAAACAAACCATTCTTCCCGTTAGCTTTTCCACAGTTAAATTCTTTTGTTTATTTTCCCTTTTTAATTGAATTTATTGGGGTGACACTGGTTAACAAAATTATACAGGTTTAAGGTGCACAATTCCACAACATGTGATCTGTACCTTGTATTCTTATTTTATTTTTCCTAAAGTAACCATATTTTTTCCTCAGTCTGCATCTGATCAGGATGATTCTATTATTGTGTACTTTATTACCTACTTAATTTTAAATTTTATTAGATTCAATATCTTCCCCAAACTCACTAAAATAACCATCCTTATGTCCATGGGAAATTACTGTGAATCACCTCCCTGTTAGTGTGATACTCATTCGGACCTGTCTTTTCAATTACACTCATTTCTTTACGGTCTCTGTAAGACAGAAAATAGTCTGGCAGGGAATGTACTAGAATATCAGGCTTTATTGTGCCTAAAGTTTAAAAAAATATTTTCCCAATTTCCAACTAACCTGTTCTTATGTTTCAAGTTCTATCACAGATTTTTAAAGTAACTTGAACTATATAACCCAGACCTTTGTTCAAATCACTATTGTTAAAATATTTCTGTATGTATTATTTTGAACAAAGCAAATAACCAAGAACAGGTTCATGTATCCATGTATTTCTCTCTCTCCCTCTATTTCATTTTTGTTGATAACCATGACAAAGTATGCTTGCTAAGTGAATGAATAACAAACACATTTTTGTTATGTATATAAAAGAAGCACTTTGTCATCTACAAATGTTTTATTGTCCGGCATATTGGTAAGGTTGATAAATCAAGGAAGGACATAGAAGGAAGCCACTGATTGATGGAAACCTATGAACCAATAACTATTTGTATAACATCACTTCAAGGAATGGAAACCTACTACGAACCAAATATTATTTGTATAATGTTATTTTAAACTCAAGATACCTTCAATGAGAAGCATTTTAATACCCAATTAACTATAAGAAAACCAAGGCTTCCAGGGAGTAAAAAAAGACTTAAGATAGAAGTTAAATGAATGGCATTCTTATTGAGAACCCCATTCTTCCCCTACTACACAATATATTCCACTCTGCTGCTGGTTTCATATTGTTCTAAAAGCTTTAAAAATGCAATAAATATACGGATCGCAATAAATCAGCATGGGATTCCCTTAAAATTCTCCATTGGGAAGGGACAGGACGTTTCTGGTATTTTGAGACTAACATCGCCAATGTGACTTGGTCAAGCAGCATTCACATGGTCAAGTTCAGGTGAATATTTGAAGCCAATGTTGCTCTTGTGCTCTTTGCCTCGAGCTCATTACCAGTGAATACCTGGTATTAGCTGAGAAGTCACATAGTCTAGACGAATAAAAAGTCTGTGCAATCACAGCACAATAAAAACAAAAATCTAAATATGCACTTTGATTATGGATGTTAAAGGTGCTATTAACTCCGTGACAGTGAAAAGAATTAAAAGCTAGGTTTCAATAAAGTTTACGATGCCGCAGCATCATGCCAGCAATTGATTTAGATCTGGAGTTGGATTGGTAAGGTCTAGTAGTAAAAGAACATATGTACATAAACAGATTATATTTTTAATTGGTGGTATAGTTAATGTTTGAGTGTATTTCATCATTTTCACTGCGTAGCACAAAATAATGTTGACAAGAAACATCTCTTAAAAGTACTGCTTATGAAACGATAAATAGTGCGTTAAATTCCTGACATTTATGCTCAAGTACTGAAGACTTACCACAAGAAGTTAATGTCTACCCTTTCTTTTGGGTCCAGGCTATTTTATAAACCTATTTTCACCTTCTTCAGCCTGATTAATAGTGTCCCAGAAATATGTCCTGAGAACACACAACAACAGCTTTGATACTGAAGGAGAAGGAGCTAAGTCTCATTACACTCAAAATGATACATTTTAGAAATTAAGAAGAATTTCCTGTGGAGGCTTTTCCCAACACAGTGTAGCACGCTGTTTTCCCTTTAAGAATTTGTTCAACACTAATAGTTAACTGCGGCAATGTCTTCTGAGTTACAAGCTCTCCCCCAAAAAACTTTGCTGGAATGGTTCAACATGCCCTTTTCAAAACCCATGTCAGTTCTGACAGCTATCACTGACATTCATGATACAAGTTTATTTTATAATTTTCTTGACTTGGAACAATGATTTCAATTTTTCATATGCCCTCGAAAAACAGTGTTTAAAACATACGAAAGCAGAATTTTGCCGAAACCAGACACAAATAACAAGATCCTTAGAGCTCTTGTTTGTAGCCATTGCATCTGTTTATAGGACCAGAGGCTGATGCTACTGCGTGAGCGGATCACTTAAGTTGCTTCCTCCTAAGCATCCCTGTATTTTCAACGGAGGCAATAATGCTTTTCTTCAGAACTGTAAGAATGGAGATGATGTATGTTAAACAGATTTTATAAAGGCTAAACTATTAAATAAATATTAATTCAGCTCCTCTTCCTTCCTACTTCAATGTCCTTTTGTTCATTTTCAGAAGTGAGTAATAATAGAGAAAGGATAGCTATCCCTTATTTTTTCTCTTTCTACCTTCCAGTCACTGTTCTCAGTATAATAATTTTCATCAAATTTAGAGACACTATCATCAAATAAAGATACATTATTAAGATAATATACTCAATAGCCTGAGCCTATATTATGAATTAGATTGCTTTATGGCCACAGATTATTTTATAGCAACCTATTAACTCTAAATATTATCAAAGATATTATGCATTGCATGCAATGAAATGCATATAACCTTTATATAAAGCTGAAATGGGAGATGTTGGGTAATTTTGCATTAAAAATTTATCTTCCAATTTTAAAATTCAAAAAAAAAAAAACAATAAAAGAATTCAGTGACTTACTCAGAAGCCCACCTTTCAAAGTAGAGAGTTTACAAAAAGACTTTACAAAAATGGAGTCACAAGAGGGGAACCTGCAGGATTGCCATGGGCTGGGGCAGGTCAAACAAGGGGAAAGCAGTTATCATCCCTTGTCCCTTGAGGTGATAAGGCTAAAAGCACAGCCCAGTGTGACAAAGAGCTAGGAGGAGAAGCATGCCTGATGACATGGTGAGCTTCAATTCAGAGAAGACAGGGCCACCAGCCCGCACTAGCTTCTAGGAAGAGCTGGGGAATACATTCTTAACTTCTGTCTCCTCTCCCCCTCCAGGTTTTTAATAGCTGCTCCCACACTTAACACAGCTGGACATGAGAGGGGAAGGGACCCCATTCATATAGTCCATGTGCAACTTCCTGTCGCACCAAGAAGAGCGGAGAAGGTGAAGGGGGCTCTGAGGGGCTAACTAGTAGATCGCCGGCCCAATGCGGTGGAAATGAAAACAGATGCATTCATTTCAAAATGGTCAGTTAGCTCTGCATTGGCGAGATCATACACGCTACTGGCCGGCATGATAGTGCTTCTCGTGTCTCTGTCCCCACTTTCTTTAAAGTGGACAGCATTTGCAGCAGTAAAATATTAAAGACAGTGTATTAAATAAGGAGTTGATGGTTTCCAATTTCCATATATTTTTTTAAATGCTGTTCAAGCACACTTGGAACTTTTTTAACATTTTATTTATTTTATCTTTAGAGGGGAAGGGAAGGAGAGAGGGAGAGAGGGAGAGAAATATCAATGTATGGTTGCCTCTGGTGCGTCCCTTGCCGGGAACTGGCCTGCAACCCAGGCATGCGCCCTGACTGGGAATCGAACCGTGATCCTTTGGTTCACAGGCCTGTGCTCAATTCACTGAGCTACACCAGCCAGGGCTCAATTCCCATATTAAAGATTGGGAAGCAGCAAATCATTTCTTCACCACCAGCAGAGAATTTGCTTTGAGAATCTAGTCTTTGGTTGGCTAGAAAATATCACATTGTTGACTTTTAACACATTTGTTTTTTGGAACAAAAAAAATTGAAAAACTCAACTCGTGCTTAAGCAGACATCACAGGACATACCATTGTTTATTTATTTATTTTTAATAATGGTAGCAGGATTTGCCCCTTTTCCAATTTCATTCCCTGACTTTATTTTTAATTTTTCTTTTACTTTTTTATTATTTATTCTATTACAATTGTCCCAATTTTTCCCTTTTGTCCCCCTCCACCTAATTTACCCCCTGCTCCCACAGTCAGTCCCCTCTTCATTGTCCATGTCCCTGAGTCATTCACACATGCTCTTTGACTAATTTATTTAACTGAATTTATTGGGGTGACACTGGTTTGCAAATTCCTACATGTTTCAAGCGTACAATTCAACAAACATCATCTGTGCACTGCATCACGCAAGCATCGTCCTGAGCAGAGTCTCTTCCCGTCCCCATTTCCCTTGCCCTTTGCCCACCTTCACCTGCACCCACCCCCTTTCCCTCTGGCCATCACCACACCATTGTCTGTATCCATGTGTTACACATGTACATTTTTTGGTTAATCCCTTCTCCTTCTTTCATCCAGTTCATATCCCACCTGTAACTTGCACCCTTTATGAAATGACAACTGAGCCAGTAAGGACACTGGAACGGCCAGGCGAAGCCCAGGCTCCATAGAAGAAAGAATGTTTGAATAAAACAACAGGGCTTCCCAGGAACGGGTTGTCCTGAGAAGACTCCTTTTTATTTTAATAAATTGTGGAAGACTGTAGCATTAGGTCACTGGTCCTCCAAGGCTCAGATGATCTACAGCCAAACAACAGAGATTCAATTCCTATGCTTACAAAGATTTTTAGATAACAATACACATGTAAATAAAAAGGACAATGAAGGTAAAGAGTTTGGTCAGGAGAGAGTGTTGATCTTACAGGATTAACAACTGAGTCATCACGGAGACAAAATGCCTGTTGCCACTGGTGTTTCAACTTTAGAAAATACAGGATACAGAGCAGGATTGATATGGGTCAGGACAAAAAAAAACCCAACAACAAAGGGGTTTTGAACCACATCTAAGCCAAAGACATCATCCTTTGCATTCTAACTAAATTCAAGGGTAATACTATGCAAATATTACCCTTCATTCTTATAAATACATTCTTAAAATGTAAGTTGGCATCTTCTAGTACCGAATTTTTAGCATATGCTTTGAAAATAGTTTCAATTCTCCACATTAGATGGAAAGAACGTAAAATTATTGGGTTCCTCTGTTAATGGATTCTGATTGAATAGCATCCTGCAAGTTGCTGTGTTAGGCATTTCATTATTGTTTTATATACACTACGGTTGAATACACTCAAATGTGAGATCTGAGATGCAAGTTAGTCTATGGGGAGAAGAGTGCATGGTAAGATGTATAGGAATTTAATCTCCCCCCCCAGAAACCAAATACATTTTTATTCTATACTTTACTCTTAATCTCTTAATTTCTCATAGTATTTTTCCAAGACATGTTAATTTCAAAATTGCTATAGTAATGCATTAAGTTTTCTGAAAATGAAAAAAAAGCAGTAATGAGGTGCTACTAAATAGTTTCCACTCTCCTAAAACAGTGTCCTAGTTAAACATTTTTAAAAAATCTATGGACCTATTTTAGTTTAAAACATTATCTTTTTATTTTACTTATTTATTAAATTTTTATTTATATTGAATGTATTGGGGTGACACTGGATATTATAGAATTGTGCACCTGAAAGCCACATAAGGCTTTCAAACACTTTGAAGTTTCTAGATTAGCCTTTCATTCAGAATACATAAATCTGTTTATCTGCAATGGATCTGCTCAGCAATTTCATGAACGGCTCCATCCCCAGGGAATACCATCAATTAGCTAAAGACTGATGGGGATTCACTTAGTTGGTTTTTGTTGGAACCACTTGACTCATCACTATTTAATTAAACAATAATAAATATGATGGGAGGGAGAAATGTACACTGTCAGGGAACAATACTAAATATGTCCCTAGAACAGAGAATGGGATTTGAGATGTCTTCACACTGAGAGAGAAAGAGAGGAGCAGAGTTACACTCACTCACCTCCATGCCCATGTCTGACCAGGATGTTACACCCACTCCTATCATTTCTGTAGTTTCCTGTTATGGGGAACTCGAGAAGACGGATGATGATCAGTGCATCGCTGTGTTGCTTTGTTTCACCTTGTGGGGCATTCATGTTCTCCTGGTGAGGTAGATGTTATGCCTTTTTTATATCTATATCTGATTTTCAATCGGAAATTATGGCATTGAGCACATGACCCATTTCATTGCATGGTGACAATTAGAATCTTGAAATGTTAAAGATAGGCTGCTGAAGAATGGGACAGAATTGGCTAGATACAATAATCAGTTGTAAAAAAAAATTGAAGTCACATAATTCTGAACTATTTTCATATGTAGTGTGATACAGTTAAGATAGCTAATGTATTTTAACCATGTAGTTAAAATAGCTGAACGTTTTTAAGTTACACGATCCCTGACCCTAGTGAGCTTGCTGGTACCAAGAGGCTGGTGTGAGAGAGGCCACATACAGAAGACAACCTGTCCCTTCTCTGGCTTGGGGACCATGGGCAGGTCATGTAAGCCACTGACACTTACATGGGCATGCAACTCTTTCTGAAACAGGCAGGCAACTATTGACATTGGGGTGGATATAACACACACCGACCCATGCACACAATGTATGGAAGCATTCACAGAAGTGCATATTGCAAGTATAGCTGTTATAAAAAGGCATTATAATCTTTTCTCTGTATGTTTAAGAACAACTTTAGCACTAGAAGTCAGTAAAAGCAAAGAATATTTCTGTCACATTGACACAGCATTAATGGACCTACTCACTCACTAGTAAAGTTATATTTAATTTTCTATTGAGAGTTTAACATATTTTTTCCTTGAGGGATGATCTGACTTGTAGATCTTAGAATAGACAATACAGCTCTCCCGTGAGTTATAGATGAACTATTGCATAAAACAAAGTTTTATGGAAAATTTCCCCATAGCTATATTTTATTTAGCCTAAAGAGTGCCTTGAATTGATGGTAAATTGGCATGAAAATATTTGAGACTAATGTTGTGATGCTCTAAATAACTTATTAAATGAATTTAATTTCATATATGAAGTTAAAGTACAGCATTCAAGTGTTGAATTTAAAAGAATCTCTGACAAATCATAACTTACTGTAATAAGATGGAAAGTTTTTAAAAAACTAGGCTTGAAAAGTGGGTGAAAAATACCATTTTGCATAAACCATGCAGACACTTACAGACACACGGTATATCAAAGATCAGAATCTTCAAAATAGTTGAGAAGTTTATATTCTTGTGATATCACTATATGTTCTTTGTATAATGTAGAAACAATAACTAATTCAAAATCTAACTATTGGAGGCAGCTCTGTCAATATTTTGATGAGTTTCTTTCTGGTATTACAATGTACTTGTTCTGTATTCACACTTCATTCTTAACATGAAATTTTATATGATAATACTATTCAAATGGCAGCAGAATCTCATGGTATATTATTATAAACATTTTATAAATGTAACTTTAATAGCTGCACAGCATTACATCTAGTACACTTAATGATTGCACATTCTACACTGATAAATATGTTGGCTGTTTTAAATATCTGCCCACCATGAATATGCAACATAAAACCCTTGGGAGGGGCATAGGTTTTTTAATATTTTGGGTTTTTTTAAGCTGAGCTTGATTACCAGGAATGGAATTACTGGGTCAAAGTTGAGTTTTCAAGATTAAAATCTGAGCTTGATAAATATATTTTCTGCAACTAAATCTGATGACCTCACTCAAGAAGACTGATAGGAAATACAATTTCCAATACAATGTAACCATCAGGAAAAATTTTTATAAAGAACCCTGGCTAAAGTCAGATAATATGGGTTATGCGCAATAGCCAGAAGCAATTAATAGCCAGAAGCGATTCTCTCCACTGTCAGTGGTGTCTTTTCACGTAAATGTTTAACTACCTGCAGCAGCTCCAAGGATGGCTTGGTGTAGTCAAAACCCCGCATGAGCTCCACTAGCAACGCTTTCAAACCACCACAAAGAAGCACGCAGCACAAACAAAATGCTTTTCCTACACGAACAAGACACTCAGCCCCCACCGGCTCTGTCTCCCCTAAGTCCCTGGTGCACAGAACACCTGGAAACCACAAGGGGGCTTTATCTTGTGCATTTTTGTTCTAATATATCACCACCTTGACTTCATTGCTCTAAAGAAAACTGATTGTCAAAAGGTGTGACTTCACTGTGTGCGGCTTTACCTTGGACTTTTAAGAAGATGGCAAACTAATCTGTGACCCCCCCCCAAAAAAAAATCAGGGATAGAATTATATATATTTTACAAAGCATTAACTGCAAACAAACTATAAAAAACTTGCAGATACGATTTAGTTGAGATCAGATATCAGTCCTCAATTTTTCCTTAATAAAAATCTAACAGACCCACACACTCATACAACCAGTGTAGATTAAAAACCAGCATTTCTGCTTCATTTTGAATTATTCTTCTTCCAGGACCTGTAGGTCCTCTTTCCCTGTGTTACTACTGCTTTCCTACTATAATAAAGTCCAGAAAACCCTGCTCACTGGCTGTCATCTTGCTGAAGGAAGTAAGGTCTGCATGGAATGAAAAGGTTAATCGTATGTGACATGTCTTCTTTACATGAGGATCCTTAAAACTACTTTCCGATTATTCTGACACACCTCACGTAATTACCCAGAGTTCCCATTAGGTGGAACCTTGGTGATTATTTCTAACAGGCTCTACTCCCTCCCACCCCCACCCCCACCCACAAAGCTCAGTCCAACGCTGAGCGTGCGGTTCACCCCTTAACCTTGAAGTAGTTTTTTTCCTTTTATTTAACACAAATGATCTGTGCATTTGTGCTTTCTGTCTATCGATCTAATGAGGTTTGTCCTCCCCTCTGTGAGCAGTGAATGTCTTCAGCAGGGCCCAATTAAAATCGTGGGAAACCCCATTTTGCAGAAATATGGATTTGATGTCCTGAGTAACATCCTGAAACCTCCCTTTTGGTTTGAGCCACTCAGGGTCTGCTCCTACCGAAACGTGTTTGTTTTTTTTTGGGGGGGGTTGTTTGTTTGTTTGTTTAACCCAAATTATTCAGGCTACAAAAAGATTTACCGTTATTCCTGCCTTAGTATCCAACTACTCTCTAGTTCCACTCTGAGGCCACAGTCACTACCATTCGGATGAGTGACCGAGTCTGCCCACCTCCAGAAACACAAGGATTAGAAGAGGGGATCCATAAGGGGTGGGCACAGTAGTTTTACAGCTGTTCATGTGGAAAATAATACAACAATGAATAAATAACCAAGCAAGCATAAACTGTGTTTCATGTACTCACAACTGTAAACCTACTTTTGCCTACCCCGTATGTGTACATTTTAGGTAATGATAGTCTTAGAAAAAGAACAGAGCGATCACAGTGGATATTTTTGGAGGATCCCATTTCTTGATATTACCAGAACCTACTATTCACTACCTGAACTATCTTTAGAGCTAGTTTTCAGACTCCATAGGCTGATTTTTGAGGAATAAACTCAAACTTTTTTTGACTAGCTTATCTTAGCTAGTCACTGCTAATGGGGTGGGCAAGGGCAGGGGATGGAAGGGAGACTTGTTTTTTCCCAAGCACAGGAAGAGAAATATAAAACTTTCCATTCACAAGTTTTTCAGGGGGGAAGCAGTGAAAAGTTTTGTCTCATTGATGTTATAACATAGGATGAGATGAATTACACTCTTGCGTTTGTGTTCCAACAGCTTTCACAGCTCCATCAGCTCTTCCGATCTCTCTCTCTTTTTTTTTTTTTTTTAACATTCTATTTATCTATCTTTAGAGGGGACGGGAAGGAGAGAGAGAGAGAAACATCAATGTATGGTTGCCTCTCATTCGTCCCCTGCCGGGAACTGGCCTGCCACCCAGGCATGTGCCCTGACTGGGAATTGAACCGTGATCCCTTGGTTCACAAGCCAGCACTCAATCCACTGAGCTACACCAGCCAGGGCCCAATCTCTTTCTTTTGCTAAGTCATTAACTCATCTACAGAATGGAGGTGGGTACCCCCTTAAAAGGAGGTCAAGTATTTTCAAATAGAAAATGTATTCTTAGGGAAACCGTAAATTTGCAGAGCTCCAACACTTGTATACACACCCAAAAGAAAGGACCGAGCAGGTATTTCCTTCAGGTTGGAACAATGATACAACTACAGCCCTAATTACTTAACTGATGTGACCACCAGCTTATTTTTCCTTTTCGGTAAGTGGTAGCAATTCCTCCCACATTTAGTCTCCATCTTTCCTCCTTGTCGCCTCCTCTGTCCATTTCTTCTCCTGTCCTACCCGGGCAGTTCCACTTCTAATTGTTTTTCTGTCCTACCCTCCTCTACAGGTTCATTGCTGTGACTCAACCCCTTGATCTGTCTCCCAGCGGTTAGTCTCTGAGATCGTGGATCAGTGCATTAAGGTTAATCGTAGGTGATCAGTTCCTATCCAGAATTTCAGGTTGATACGTCCAGGCAGATCATGACCCATCTGCTGGAGCTCATTTCTGATAGGTTATGTGTCCCCAACACATAGCAGGGAAGGGATAATTTCTAGGGATGTTTTAAAGTAAAAATTAAAAGATAATACCTGCTGACTAGATGGATCTTAAAGAGAACTTACAGTTACAGTAATCACTTTCGGAGACGAAGCCACTGAAAAATAAAGCGGTCTTTGGCAGGAATCAAGAGGTATGATGAGGTTCTTTGGTTTTACTTTGTATTTATTTATTGTGCGTAATTCCTTCACCTTTTTCACCGAGCTCCCTGGCCCCCCCTCCCCCCTGACTGCCATCAGTCTGTTCCACGCATCCACACCTCTGTTTCCACGTCGCGCATCGGTTTACTTTGGTCATCAGATTCCACGTACGAATGATATCACATGGCATCTGCCTTTTCCTGACTGGCTGGTTTCACTTAGCATAACAGTTTTTTAAGCAAACAACAGCAACAAACAGCAACTCAGGGACACCACAACAGCGTGGTTAATGCCGGAGGAAAAGGAGGGTGAGGGAAGGTAGAAAAGATGGAGATGAAGACGATAAAGAGGGTAAATGGTGATGAAAGAGATGGGACTTTGGTGTGAACGCCCAGTACAGGGCAGAGATGGTGTGTTACAGAACCGTGCACTTCAAACCTATGTAATTTTACTAACAAGTATCACCCCAGTAAAGTCAATACACTTTTTTAAATAAATACTTTTTTTTAAAAAAAAGCACAGATACGCAAGAGATGATATACTTGGTTGCACACATAAATGTAGGGTTGAGATTGGGGAAAGACAGTACAGTAGGATGTGGTAAGATCATTTTTAAAGGAACGGAGATGCCTCTGGCACTTAGCTATGTACTGCTGAAAAAAATCAAAGGAAATCGCTGTCGCTAGACAAGTTCCTCACTGAAACACCACCTTGAAGTCACACACAGCGCCAGCAAATGGCCCCAATTAGCATGATGAATGCAGGATACAGTTTTGAAAACAAACAAAGCTATGTTCTGTACCAGGTTCATGTTTTTTTGGCTCTAATGAAGGTTCACACCCACAACATCACCAAATGGAATACAAATGCAGTGATAGTGTGAGGTTCCCCCCCCAACGGAGTCAGGCGATGTGGGACTTCAGGCACTTCTCGTGCAAAATTGAAGGCAGAAAACATAAGAGCATGTATTGGTGTAGCCGGTGGACCTTGTGTAAATGGGAGGCAATGTGAGTCAGGAATGTAAAGTTAAGTAGGTTACAGCTAAAGAGATTGTCATTTCCCCGGCAACTCCCAAGGAAACAAATGGCTAGCACAGGCCCCAGGGGCCATGGGGAGTTTAGAACATGCCTCTTTTGGGGGGACCGAGGCTTTCCATTTTCTAATAAAGGAAGCAGGTTGTTCAATTTTAAATTGCTCGGCTGTTGAAGTCACATATCTGTCCATTGGTCACAACTCTTTTCTTTAAATTATTTTATTGTTGTTCAATTGCAGTTGTCTGTATTTTCTCCCCATGCCACCCCTCCACCCCCTTCAAACCCACCTTCCTCCCTTGCTTCCACCCTCCCCCTTGGCTTTATCCATGTGTCCTTTATAGTAGTTCCTGAAAACCCTTCTTCCCACTGTCCCCTCCCCCTTCCCCTCCGGCTATTGTTAGATTGTCCTTAATTTCAATGACTCCAGTTATATTTTGTTTGCTTTTTTCTTTTGGTGATTAGGTTCCAGTTGAAGGTGAGATCATATGGCAGTTGTCCCTCACCACCTGGCTTGTTTCATTTGCATAATGCTCTCCAGCTCCACAATTCTTTGTAAATCGTGAACATTTCCCAAATCTTCAGCTTCAAACTGACATTTCATGGAAAACCGCCCTCAGGAATTTCATTGCTCTTTCTTCTATTTCCAAATTGTACCTCAGTGGGGTATATTTCCAAACTGTAAGCCAAGAGTGTAGGGGTGCTAGAAAAATCTCAAAAATTCACTACTAGCTAGAGGCATATTTTTAAACCTTGAAAAAGTATTTCATTTGTATGCAATTTTAATGCTAGGGAAAGAAATGAAGGCAACATACTGTCAGACTAGAAGAGAGCTTCCCCCCCCCCCAAAAAATGTAAAGCAGATGAGTATTTCGAAAAATGGGAATTAAATATTGTGTTAACATTATACTTAAATCTTAAGCCTAATATATCTGGAAACAAATTAGTGAGACTGTAATTAAACCTGTAAGCTATGAGAGCATTTTTAAAATAGAATTATAAAAAAAATAACTACGGGTACTTTGAAAGCTAAGGCTCCCAGTCTAACATCTTAAATTTAAACTCCAATCACAATGTCATGCTTAATTTTAAAAAATGTTCAGCAATTACATACCTGCTTTCTAAGGTCAGTTTAGCTACCTGTCGATCTTTATAGGAAGCTTTTGTATTTATTTGCTAAAAAGACATGGCAAATTCTAATTAGCGCAAACAGACATGGGTAGCAAGGTAACAGTTCCTAACACATAATTTGTTTGGCTCTCTTTTGTGATATCATTTGCAACAAGGAATAAAAAGTATGAATTTAAGAATGATTGTTTTCTGATTTTCATACCATTCTAGCATTTACACTATTTTAAAAAGAGTTCATTGCAAGCTACAGTAGAGAGAATGTGGAAGGTCTCGTATGCCTTTAATAGTGCAAATATTTTCCTTTTACTCCAGGGGAGAATTGTTTTTCTTAGCTGAACAGAAGAAAACACCTGCAAGAGAAGAGAGTACTAACTACAGAAAAAAAATGAAACTCACTGGTAAAAAATACCATACACCAATATCACTCAGGATTCTGGAGGTAATACCCCACAGCTTCGACACTAACGAGAGAGTAGAAATAAACTCTCATTCGAGAAAATTAAAGGAAGTCTTCTGGAACACTAGGCATGGACAGAGTCTTCAAGAGATTTCCAATAATGGTGCACGAACACACAAAAACTCTTCTAGCTCTTCCTGCATGCCTTCACACGCATAGATCACTATGTGAATATATATATGTTTGTATTTAATGTTAAATAAAAATAGGTTTCCTGCCACTGATAAATGTCATCCGGACTTAACTGTTTGTAAAGTGCTATACAAGCCACATACAATCATTTCTTTGACGGGTCCATCCTGAAGTCGTCCTCCTCGGCTGCTCCCGAACCATCTACCGTCTTGTTTTCCCCCAGACTTAAAGTCACCTTAAATAATGGTGTCAATACGGTGTCTGGGATCTTCTAAGGTACAAATAATCCGTGCACTCAAAATGCCCGTGTGATGCCTGGTGTTCCTCGTTTCTTTCTCCTTTTCATTGTAGTTATAAGTGTATGTACCTCAGGGGTTGTGTGTGTTGTAACGCCAGACATAAACTAATACCTTTGTAGGAGCCTCTAATTATTTCATTTTGCTCCAGAAAAAAAGAGAAAAGTGTAATGCCAGGAAACATTATTTCTAAATATTCATTTTAATTTGACCACAAATATGGGTTACTCTTCTTCAAATGACCTTAAAGGTTAAGCACTGTAACCTCATACCCTGCATTACTCACTGTACATTCCAACATAGTGATGTCATTGCAATCTTTCTACAGTTACCTGCAGACTTCTCTCAGTTCTAGAGGTTGGGAAAGCAAGAGTCAAATTTCACAAAAACATCAGGACCCAGAAAGCTCATGTGGTAAATTAAGTCTGGTCTGGAGGAGCTGGCTGGCTGGTGGCCAAGAACCAATGGATCTGTTATGCGGTGAGAGATTCCCAGGTCCCTAAGGAAGCAGTGTCATGAAGAGGGTCCTCAGGCCACATAAATCAGCTTTTCCTATTTATGCAAAACATGCAATAAAAGGTTTTTGAAAACTAGGAAATAAAATATTTGTCCTTAATCTGTATTGTTATGTCAATCTGAATTTACAGATGTGTTTCCACTCGAACTGTATGGAAGGAAGATCTCATATAAAGAGAAACGAGGTGGTAAGCTCAAATCCTATGTACACGGTGGTGGCATTGTTCTGGGGGCCATGTCACAGGCAGAAAGCCAGGCTCCAGGGTGAAGTGTCACATGGCTCTCCACTGTCAGGAGAGCAGCCCCCTGCCTCAGGAGGTGGCTGGCTGGTCACAGCCGCCGGCTGTTCTGGCCTTGAATCCTGACACATGATTGTATTTAGTTTAGTGAGTACTGCACACCTCAAAATGCTCAATCAGCAGCATGCTGAGGACAGTAACAAAGGATCTCCTCTAAACGTGCCGGAATCTGTAATGTACTGTCTTTTTAAAATATCACTGGCCATAAAAAAGAGAAATGGCAGGCAGAGGGAGCGGGTTAATTGAAAGTTGTAAAGAAGCCACTGAGAGGAAGGTGCTCCGGAGGCGTGGAAGCAAACTGAGACCGTGGGTCACTGCGTGGTTTATGCCCCACACGTCCGCTCAGTGCCTGTGCCGTTTCTCCTCTTCCCGTTTTCTTTTTGAGTGTTTGTGCCGTGTTCTCTGCTTAATTTACTTCCTGCTGTTCTTGGGCTCACCACCACAAAATCCTGTACCTGATCTGACGTTTTTAGGGCAAACTCTGCATCCAAACAGAAATCAAGACACCCTGAGAAATGCAGCCCTTGTTTCTAGAATCGACTACATACATATATAAGGTCTCAAGCAAAGGAAGTTTCCTCTCCCCAAGTCTGGAGACACTGGTACTGCTGGTGGCATCTGGTTTAGAGAAGAAAGGATAAAGTGAGAATCCTGGACAATTCCTTTTGTTACATTTTGCACTGTAGAGTGATCATCAAGCTTGGTTTTAAGACAGCAAAGTGGGGTTGAGAAAGCAAACATTCAGCGGTTGGTATTTAAATTGTTCAATGTCTGTGGAATATAATTTTACAAATGGAAACCCCAGGTTGGGGTTGTGGCCAGCAGCAGATTTGGGACTAAAATTGAGGTTTTCTGATTTTTAGTTCAGCGGTTCTTTTCCTGTTGCATTTTTCTGTCTCTCATAGTTACCCTTGACTCAAAAGAGGCAGCATTTTGTGATACTTGCAAGGATATTTTTAGCTCCATTCAAGGGATGAAGTATCACCAAATTCAAGTGAAAATAATTTTAAGAGCATTCATGTAACTTTTGTTATAACTTCTACACAGATAAAGCTCTACAAGTGAAAATCGAGGATTGGCCTGGATTTTCAAAGTTTCTAGTTTAGGACAAGAACTGACCGATATACAGTCGAGTTTCTCATTTAGCAAACAGCTGTGAAAGGGAGATGCAAAATATTTTGGGGCAGACTCAAAGATTTGAGTCACAAGTATTCTGAATACCAGATTCTGGAGATAAACCTGTGTTTGAAATGCACCAAAGAAAATCCCTGATGACTAAAAAGAATAATATATACACATAACACATATAATAGACTTGATTAAACTTCTGCCTCTGTGATGAATTCACATGGTTGAAGTCTCTCAAATTTTCTTGTTTTTATGTTATATTTTTTAATGTTTTTTTCTACCATAAAATTTATCCTGGGGGCTTACTTCATTGAGCATGACATTTTAGAAAATGCTTTAAAAAAAGACATTTTCCACATTCTCTTTTTTAAAACATTTTATTTATTTATCTTTAGAGGGGAAGGGAAGGAGAGAGAGAGAGAGGGGGAGAGAAATATCAATGTGTGGTTGCCTCTTGTGCATCCCTTGCCGGGAACTAGCCTGCAACCCAGGCATGTGCCTTGACTGGGAATCGAACCGCAATCCTTTGGGTCACAGGCCCATGCTCAATCCCCTGAGCTACACCAGCCAGGGCCCACATTCTTAATGAGATGAAATATCTGTTTAGAAAGGGGAAGACTAAGAAAAATTATTTTTTGAATGCGACCAGTGTCATTTCCAGTGGCTATCAGCAGCAGGACTTTGTTTAAAATGCTGTTTGCTGTTTTTCTTTTGGTTGTGACTTACAGGAGGTTTTAGAATGCTTTACAGGCCCTTCATTCCCTCATCAAATATGAATCAACAAAACACATTTGGAAGGTGGAGCAGGTAAAACTGCTGTCTCTTCTTTTGGAGCCCTGCTTCCCCGTCCCTTGCTGAAGGATTCTGGAACCAGCACCAGATGTTGCCTGTTTTGACAACAGGCCATGGCGGTGGTGAAACGCATACACTGGGTGGTTTCTTGAAATGCTAGAGCCACGCTACCTGTACAGGTAGCCAGACAGGGATACACGCGCTCCTCCGAAGGCGAAAAGCTTTGTTCCTCCTCTACCTCATCTCAGCAGTCTTTGGGATAAAGTCCAACTGCACTGCTGATAATTTAATTCTCTTGCATCGAGAATTAAAGCCCAGAAGAAGTAAGGAGCACAGCTACACGTTGCTTCTTATCTCTCCACTTATAGGATGCGGCCAGAGCGGGCACCCTTCCTGCAGAGATGAAGGATCAGTCTCCTAATTAACAAATTAATTCTGGAGGTTTGCGGCATTTTCCTGAGGGGTCCATTCAAGCAAGGAAATCGCTCCCTTGACGTCTGTCTCTGTTATTATCCTGCACTGTAAGTCAGAATGCTGTCTTTAGTGTCTGGGAACATATGTTCCAGGGAGATTAGCCACAAAATCGCAAACGTATGTGAGAAAATTAGTCCTCCATTAAAGTAATTTATGGGATCCTGCGCAGAAGAGTCATTAGCTATGGCTACCATAGTGACTGGACAGTATTTCGTATTGTTCAAAGGCTGCTGTACATGACAAACTCTCAACAGAAACAGCTGTAAATTACTTTCAATGGAAGCGTGATAAGCCCTCACGCGATTGCATTATGTGGGCACACGTATTCAAAAACTGCATCTGGGGGTTGAAATTCAAATGATTTGCCCCGAATCTCAAGGACCGTCACTCAGTCACGCCTGCAAAACACCACGTCTCTGGCCCTATCTCTACTCTTCGTTTACTTCCGAGCTTTAAGGTCAAACCTGGCCATTCCCCCTTTAACTTTTTCTTCGACAATGTTTAAATACACGAACCCACTTAATTTTAAGCTGCTTTGTGTGTGAGCAGACACATTCTTTCCTATTTTGCACTTCTCTGCCATTCCATTAGCCTTAAACTGTCATTAACATTTCACTAAATAAGCTGTCACCGGGGGTGGCATTTTAGACTGAGATGTGTATGCAGTGAATTGGAATCCTAAGTCTAGCCCGAACTAGGTGTATCACTATGGGAAAGTTATTAAACTTCTGGAGGCTAAACGGTTATTACTGCACATGACGACCCTTGACCCCATCATTGTTAGCATAATCGTCATGGAGTATTTGCTATGTGCGCAACGTATCACGTGGCGACTTTAATTCTCACTCTTGTTTTACAAGATAAGCATTCTCATTCTTATTTTACAAATTAAGTCTGGGCCAAAGAAGGGAGTCCAAATTCTACCCCATGAGGGAATTAGAAAATATCTACAATTAATGCATCTTTCTTTCTCTAATTTTTACTCTATGATCATAGATGCATTTTCATCCATCTATATTTCTAAGCATTGTGATAAGAAATAACTTCTGTGCTAAAGAAATTCATAAGTACCATAATGCATCATTATTAGCAGAAAGTTTCATGAACCTATCAAAGCCAGAGACCTTTACATATCAGTGTTCAGGACCTCCCTCCAGAGATGCTGATTCTGCTTACCCTTGGATTGCTGTAAAGTGCAGCTGCACCCAAAAACCACCGATGTTGCAACTGTGACATGACTCATATGGTGTAGAAATAACGGAACTGAGACATCACACTGATACCTACTAGTTGTAAGATCAAGGACAATGGTTTGCCATGTTCTGTTCTAATCACGTGATATGAGAGGCGAAGACAAATGAAGTTAGATCACCGTGTGCGGGCGTGCTGACTGCACAGTTTTGCGGCCATTCTACCTTCCACGCTACAGGTCATTTGTGACCCACATCAGAGAGGCATCAGCAGTGACTTCTTACTCTGACATGATACCCTGAGATCAGAAGACTTCAGGTGATATCAAAGTCCTTTAGTACATATTTACATATCTAAGCAGTGGGTTGCGGGACACAGAAGGAAATTTGACAAAGCTGGGGACAAGTTGGCATTTAGAGTTCCTAAAATTGGCTTTTAGGCTCGCTCCCACCACTAATTAGCTCCGTGTTTAGGGCAATGCCACTGTCTTCTCAGAGCCTCAGTTTCTCCACTTGCAAAGTCGTAGGGTTAGGTTGAATGGCTACTAAGATCTCTTGAAACACTGATCCACTTTGAGTCCTGGATTAGATGCTACGCATAGTAACAAACATTCCAAAAATACTGCACTGAGAGTTTACCACACAATTACACATCCCACATCTTGTTTATATCAATTAGCAACTGCTGGGCTGAATGTAATGTCAATCACTACATGGACTTCCTCTTGGAGTCTTCTTTATTTACTAGGAGTCTATTTCAATGTAGGAATTCTTCTATGAAGATCATTTTTTGTCAGCTGTGAGTATTTTTGTCACGTCTGATAATAAACTGATAAGACATTTTATTTGCATTCCATGATAAGATGTTTTAATTTATCCACACCATAATAGGTGCTCTTAAACAGTAAGACTGTGAGAAAGGCAGAGAATTGCGGGGTTCAAAACTATCAGAAACTCAGAGAGGAAGTCTTCTGCTCGCTCTGATAATATGAGTGCAGAAGAGCGTGGGAGCCGGCCGGGCAGCAACCTAAAGCACGTCCGTGGGCTATGGAAAACGACCTTGCGTTTATTGTGAGCCTTTTGAGACCCGAGCGTTTCATGCTTCGTGCTAATCTGCGTTTTGCTTTAGGACGGCAGAGCATGTGCTCGTGGTGAGCCTGGGTTAGAGCGTCCGGGCTCTCGGACCGGGTTTCTCGTCTTCAAGGATGCCCCTTGAGAAGTATGCAGAGAAAAGAGCAAGAGAGGGAAGCAGATGGACAGACAGACAGGCAGACAGAATGAATGTATGAATGTGACAATGAGTGAGAGGAGATGATAAAAAGGGAGAAAGGAGAAGAAAAGAAGGTGTCACGTGCAAGTCAGGCCATAATGAAGTGGGGGAGCAGGAAGTTGCAGGGCCGCAAACAGATACAAACCAGTGGAATTAGGCTTAAACTCTGTGATAACACGGAGTTTCACCAGTTCCCCAGCAGTCGCCCACCTGCGTCCTGTGGAGCAGAGCCCTGTGGGCTCTTTCCTGACGGCTGTCATTGTCATCTTCTGCTCTCAAGGTGTGCGTGCCACTTGCTGCGGCTGGCAAACCAGCTGCCGGGCCTGTCCCTGGTGTGGTCTCCCTCCTGCACGCCACGCCCCTGATCTCGACCCCTCTGCCTTTGGAGAAGAAGCTGCCTGAGCCGAGGGTGCTAATGCTCTTCGGCTCTTTACCTCCGGCGCACACTTGTTAGGGTGGGGTGGCATGACCCAACTCTGATGAGACATGGATGTGCTCCTTTGGAGTCACTTTTCCCACATGGAAAGACCCTTCCTGGGCTTCCTTCAAAAATATTAGTGATAGGACTAGAGTTTTTAAAAACCATTTCTCAGTGAAGCACAATTTAGGCCTCTTACTACATCGGAATACGTTTTCAGATTGAGGACAAGGGGAGGAAGCGAGGGAGGAAGCATACAGTAATAGGACACTCCAAGAGCCCGATTCAGGTCCTGGCACTGACATGCATTCGGTTTGTAAACTGCAGGTAAGTTATATGAATGTCCTGTGTATTCTTAAAAAGCAGATACTATAAAATTAATGAAGGGGAACCACACAGAAACATTCTCCGCAAAGGTTACGGAATGTGGGAACTAAAGATGGCTATAAACTTCCAGGCAGAAGAAACGTGCCACCCTCAATGTAAAAGGAAGTCTGGTTATCTCAGATTTGTCTTCTACAGCATCAGACGCCAGAAGGTAACGGCGTTGAGGGGACAAAAGAGGGCGACCAAGGCTCCTACGCTCTGGCAAGTCATCCCTCACATACGCGGGGAAGAGAAGGTCAGTCTTAAACATATAACACATGAAAGGAAATCTAAGCAGGAAGACACTATAAGAGAGGTAAGACATTTTTTCTTAAGACATGAGTAAATACATCATGATATGAAACCGAAGAAATCGCAGATTTAATTAAACACAAATCTAGCTTCTGAGAACTATGACAAAAGTTATTTTACCAAGTGGCATGTATAACTTAAAACACAGATTTCAAATCAAATGGGAAACATACAATTCTTGAGGGAGAACACGTGGAGAATAAGCACAACGGGGAGAAAAGACTAAATACAGGAAGAGACACCTTCCTTCTGTTTGTTTTGTGGCGGCGATGGTTCGGAGGGAAGGAGGGGAAAGGAAGAGGAAAATGAGATACAATTCCCTTCTGTTGTACCCTCCGGTTATCAATAGATACTACCGAATGAGATCAGGCGACTGGAAACAGGCATGCAATATTGATAATACTCGAAGTAGAATTCAGTACCCAATTCACTACATGGCGGCGAGACGGCTGGCTTTGCCGATAGAGACCGTAATCTCAGAAAGCTGGCTGCGCACACTGCTACTTCTATTTAGCCACAGTTGTTGGCGGTGCAAGGAAAAGCCAAAAGGAGCAACTTGAACACACCTCTCTCGGTCTGATAAATTACATACATACAAATATCTGAGAAAAAGAGATTAAATCAAATAGCTACTAAGTTTTATCCAATGATATTATATTTGACCACATACTCCTGAAACAAAATATTTTAATTATTTTATGTATTTATTTTAATCCCAAGTGCCTACGCAATAGCTATAAAAGTCAACCCTACATTAGGTCACAAAGAGAAATTCTGTGTATTCCAAAAAGAGGATGTAATGCAAACAGCCCTCTCTGAAAACGCTATTTAGTTCTATCTATAAAGACTACAACACCGAATGAAAAGGAACCTGAGGCAATGATTTGCCAAGCCCTCGAAAGTTCACTAATTGTCGCCTCAATGTGTACATATTAATCACCTACTACGTGCCAGGCACATGCCTTGTCTCCGGAGAAAGAAGGACAAACACGACACAGCCATTGTCCCCGCAGAGTTCACAGGGCAGAAATCACTGTTAGAACTGGCCAAGCTTTCCCTCTGGCTTCTGCTCCTCCCCTGATTCGGGGACATCTATTTTTGTTTGCAAAGGACAACCCAGCGAATAGGCTCTGAAGGCCATATGGTGTCGGTCAGACCTCCTGACCCCCGCGGTGGCTGGCTGGCAGGGCCAGGAACATGCAGACAGTAGTGGGGGTGGGAGGGGTTCCCCTGCAGCTTAGTCTGCTGACTGCTGCTCCAGTGGAACCTACTTCCCTTTGTAGCCAGAGTGCTAAAAATAGCTCATTTTCGATTTTGGGGATCCTTCCTACCACCTCAGCAGGATTCTTCACTTTATGTCTTTTAACACAAGTATGTTGTATTCAAGCAACTATTGTGGGGTTCTGTGCGTGAACTGGTCTCAGAAATGACCACCGTAGATCTCATAATACTGATTTCATGAAAACAGTAAGTTCTAAATGGAAAAATCTTGCATGTTCAAGCATGCATGCTTTTAGAAATAGGACCTGTGAGTGAAGTACTTCTTACATTTCTACTTCTTTAACTTTTAGCAGAAATGACATAGCAAATCATTACTGAATATGCAAAAAAATGAGACAGTGACCTTATTTGCAAAATGTAAAACAAATGCATGTGCTTATCTCATTCAAATTATGGTATTTCCACGAACCACTTTATTGCAATTACAAGGTGTTTCCATCCGTGCTCAATCTCTCTCCTGTTTTTCTTTGAAGTGCATTATTTCAAACTCTCTTTAATTACGCAGGAGCAATTCATCAAGATAACTAAATTGTCATTCAAGCCATACACTTTTCCTTTGTAAAATATTCATGAAGCGCTAATACCCACCTGGGCAACTATCATTTGCACTCCCAGGAAGAAGGCAGCAACCCCTCTATGGTGTCTTAACGGAGTCTGAGATGTGGCATGCAACACGAAAACAAAGAGCAGAGCACATCCCATTAAAATATTAACTAATCTTGTCTTGACATTGTAAATAGTGTTGAAAGTTACTTTTTTAATTTTTATTAATTTTATTGGAGTGCTATTGGTTAACAAAATTGCATAGGTTTCAAGTGTACAACTCCTTAACGTGTCATCTGTATTATTATACGGCAGGCTCACCACCCAACGTCAAGTCTCCTTCCATCACCATTTGTCCCCCTTTACCCTCTTCTTCCTCCTTCCACCTCCCTTTCCCTCTGGGAAGCACCATATTATTGCCTGTGTCTAGGAGTTGAGGGTTTTTTTTGGGGGGGGGTGGGAGTAAGGGGCAGGGCTTAATCTCATCACCTTTTTTATGAAAATAAAGTAGGCTTTTCAAATCATAGAACATCCAAAATACTATCCCCAGGAGAGAACATTTACAGGAAGGACTCTATTCTGCATAGCATGCCTGTTTCAACATCCACAACAAACACATTAATGTGTGAAAAAGTAGAAAAAAATTAACTGGCAATGTTTGTTTTATTTTTTAATTATAGTTGGCGTGCCATGCTGTATTAGTTTCAGGTGCACACCCCGGTGGTTAGACATTATACAACTTACTAAGTGATCATTTGCATAAATCTTGTACTCATCAGATACCACACATAATGATTAGACTATTATTGACTGTACCCCCTGTGCTGTACTTTACATCCCCACGACTATTCTTAACTACCATTTGTACTCTTGAATCCCTAATTGGTAATGTTTAAAATCCCTAATGGTAATGTTTAAAAGAAAGGACCAAGAAATAAGAACTTCTACAACAAAAGAAGGTGCCTAAAAGGGTGCTGTTTAATAGGACATAGACAACCGGGTAGGACTTATTAGATAAGAATTGCAGTGAAGATACCGCATTTCAGGAGGAGGTGAGATGTGATAGGACCAGAGGGGTACATGAGTAAACAAGGCATGTGTCTGGATTCCGGAGCAATGAGACAGCACATTAGATGTGCAGGGTTGGATCAGACACGAGGGCCTGTGAGATCGAATGGAATGAAGTTAGATTTGGGAAGGGAAAGTCTGAATCAATAATTCAAAGGGTAAACACAGTATCTGAAAGGATTAATGTGCTGTGCCAGAAGGAATAAGATGCTCTTGGAACGATGCACAGGGATCCAACGTGTCGCAACAGAAATGCATAGAAAAAATGCAACAAGTTAGGAAAAATTAACTCAGGAGAATTCCTGGTGCCAAGTAAGAAGAAAACATTGTGTGTATTCTTGGGGCCACGTGATGCACCAGAAAGGAAGGATATATTTCTACTTCTTGACAATAAAGTAGACTTAATTTTTGAAGAAGAGAAATGTGCACAAATCATATGTACCTGCCTCTAAAAATTTTCGAGCCTTCTTATTGGATATCCATTTAGACGAGGGGTTCCTGCGAGGATGCTGTTAAACATTAGGGGAAAGACAATTAGGCCAACAGGGTGTCACAAACGGCCAAGCAACCAACTCAGACTGCTCCAGAAAGTCCCTTGGTCTTCACACTCTTTCCTCACAGACACACACAGTGAGCCCCATTCCTATTGATACTTCCATTTGCTTTCCAGGGAAAAGGCCTAAATAACTATAGACTTAAATTGTGATTGCTATTTCTGATTATTTAAATAAATTATTATTTTGCTGTGCTGCGCTTCACTGAGCACTAGCTCTTCCGTGTTGCAGTGACCAAGTGTTAGAATGACTTCCAATATATAACAGGGACATTAAAATCCAGGAATTACAATAATCAGGATGGGCTCATAGCTCTAACCTAACCTACAGAACAACTGAATCAGACTGGAGCATCTCAGTGCATTGCAGAATATTAAATCTGCCCTGACGGGGGTCAACAATTTTTTGTGTTTTTTTTTTTTTATTTTTTTTCTTTCATGGGACAGAGCTCATGAAATGTTTTGATCACAAAATATAACATTCATGTGCATCAACGCCTTGAGTCTCAAAGTCTTCAGAAACGAGGCCGGGTTTACTTTCCCATGGAAGCATGAAACTACAACAAAAGCCAAAGGAATGTACATTTTGAATATTCATCTCAGCAGAGGAAAAGCTAAGTCTTTAGTGATACAACAATTCCTACACTGGTTATTTTTTCTTTAGGTTAAATAGTCTTAGATGACATAAGAAGAAACGTGTTCTCTTCTAGCAGGGGTATGGAAAGACATGTAAAACTTCACTGAGTTAAGGTTTGTAGACATGACTACCTGTTAAACTTTGTATGACTGTTACTAGAAATGATGATAAAAATTTAGCATTGCATTTTACTTTAAATGTCACCAGGGCAATTTTTAGATTATTGATAGGATGCCAAAGCTAATAAACAAAGTATTAGCCCCAAAAGTCAGAGATGGTTCGTGGCAGAGCTGAAAACCCAGTGTCCTAAATCCCAATTCCCTTATTCTATTTATTTTGGTGTCATCAATATGAAAATAACAAAAATGGAATCACAGACAATATGGCTGTATCAAACATTTTGCTACCACCATCACATCTTTCCCAAAGGTGCTTAAAGTAAGTTACAGGCGATTGTGAATTTTTGAGATGCATATGCATCCCAATTTAAAATTGAAGTCACGGCAGAGCTTCCATTCACTCTAAGCGTGCAACGTGCATTTCTAAACGCATAGTCTTAGCCTTGGGAAAAGTGGAGCCAGTCAGCGCTTGGAGAGTAGTTGGGGGGCGGGGGCGGTCATCACTCCTCTGCCTGCTCTCAGGTTTAATCACCTTCCAAAGGGCACAGCACAGAAGCCCTGGGTTTGAGGTTTAGAAGAACTGGGCTGAAATCACAGCTACTCTACCTTCTTGGTTATTAACCTTAGTGAAATCTGAACCTCAGTGAAATCATTTAGTTTCCCTGAACCTCGTTTTTGTTTTTACTGTAATACATAAGGACAATGATGCACATTTCGAAGAAATGTGGTGGATATTACATTATGTAAGTCCTCCATCAATAATTCAGTAGTTGGCTTGATGGATAAACAGAGGCTACAACTGCCATTATTCCCTAGCACAGTGCACAGCACAGAGAAGGCGGTTGATTCAAGGAGAAAGAACAGAGGTGAGAGAGAACCTCAACAACTGGGTGTTGACTATTTTAATTTACTAGGCAAAAAAAAAAAAATGCTGCAAATAAAATAATCATGCATTAGTATTCAGAAAATAATTTTTTAAATTTAGTCAGTCTGAAATGAAAATATCTATAAAGCAAACCTATTTTGATAGAGAATAGATGTAACTCCCTGTATATATTTCACCTTAATATTTAACAACTTTAAATATAAGCGGAAAGGAAAGGAAAGGAAAGGAAAGGGAAGGAAGGAAGGAAGGAAGGAAGGAAGGAAGGAAGGAAGGAAGGAAGAGGAAGACCAGAAAGTGAAGAGAAGAGAAAAGAGAAGAGAAGAGAAGAGAAGAGAAGAGAAGAGAAGAGAAAGGAAGAGAAGAATAAAAAGAAAAGAAAAGAAAGAAAAAAGAAAAGAAAAGAAAAAGAGGAAAGAAAAGAGAAACATCTGATAAAGATTCAGGACTTACCTATAGCTGAAGGCAACATTTATAATTGCCAGGCTACTCAGCACCTAAGTGTCTAGTGCAAACGGCTAGGACTTAGCACTGTTGCAATTATTAAAGTGAAAAGCTACAACCACTCTCTTGAACTTTCCCAGAGGGTGTTTTTCCTGTTATGTGCTGTGCCAAGATAACCCAAGTACTTGTGGAGTCTCCAGTCTTGGCACTCGCTGTTATAGTGTCTGAGTGAGACTGTGTAGCTGTGAACGGTTTGAGGATAGGGAAGGAGGTGTAACACACACACACACACACACACACACACACACACACAGCACAGGCACTGTTGCCTTCTTACTCAGAGTTGTTTCGCATTGTTTTAAAGACAATTAGACAATGTATTCAATGAGCTGCTTCTGTAAAAATATGTTACCTTTTTTAAAGCATTGATCCAAAATAAGAAAGAATCTTTTTGATTCATTTCCTATCATCTTAAACACTCATTTGTAGTCTATAATAATAATTTTTTTAAAGTTTGAAGCATTTGTTCCTCAATTTTGAAAATATCACTTTAGACCAGTGATTTTCAACCTCTGTCCTCAGGGCACACATGAACTAATTATTAAAATTCTGTGGCACACCAAAAATATATACCTTTTGCCAATCTAACACCACCAACAGCAACAAAAAAACTACTGATTCACTCACACCAGATGGCGATTGTTGTGTTGGCTGTGGTCACTTTTTAATTTTTTCAGTCTAGGAGAAGAGAAGTCAGCGCCCCCTGACTGACGAGTCAGGTACGGCATGTTTTAAAAATTCCGCCCTGACTGGTGTGGCTCAGAGGATTGAGCACTGGCCCTCGAACCAGAGGGTCACTGGTTTGATTCCCACTCAGGGCACATGCCTGGGTTGCAGGCCGGGTCCCCAGAGGGGGGCACATGGGAGGCAGCCGCACATTGATGTTTCTTTCCTTCTCTTTCTCCCTCCCTTCCCTTCTGTCTAAAAATAAAGAAAAATAAAATCTTAAAAAAGAATTCTTGCGGCACACAGTTGAAAAATCACTGCTTTAGACAACTGATTCTGCAGGAGGCCTGGATCCTTCATCTGGTCAAGTCACTTAATTTCTGGGCCTCCTTCGCCTCGTTTCCTCATTTATTGAGTCCCTGAGATTCAATGATTCTCTAAATCCATGCTTTTTTGGTGTGTTTCATTTCTCCCCACCAGGGAAGATACACAAACATAACATTCTTAGTAAGCTATGCTTAGGTAGGTACTGTATTTTTTGGAATGTAAGATGCAACCCCCCAAATTTGGGAGGAATAATGGTTGTTAACGCTGCTGTTCAGTTGTGTTTACATTTACATTGGGGAAATATTACGTTATTTATGTTATTAAATATTTTACCACATTTTTTGCCTCAAAATTTTTTTTCCCTGTTTTCCTCCTCTAAAACCTAGGTGCATCTTATGGCCCCAAAATACGGTATATCAATTACCTTCAGTCATTACTTCTTTTAGTCAGCTAAAAGCAGAATTTTTTTCTGACTTTTTAATGTCACATTTCTTTGATGCTGAGAAATATGAACTGGCTTACACAGATTGTCATGTACGCCTATAGGTTTAAAAGTATTAAGTGGCACACAACTGGAGGTGTTACAAGATAAATATGGGTGCCTGTGGGGCCTCTCTGATTTTAAAAATAAGAGGAAAATAGGGTTTAAGACAATAAAAGTGATGATGGACATATGATCAATTCACCCTGTTAGTAAAATAAAAAAATCAATAAATCCATGTGGTTAGTGTGAACTGTTTATATAGGAATTGCATAGCTCATCTATAGGTATAATGCAGAGAAATAAGCAAAATAAGTAAATACATTTAAGGTGTGACAAAGGGACCAGTTTCAATGGTCAATCTCGATGTTATCACATTCTTTCTGCAAAGAGAGGCTGAATCCACCATCTTCACAGACATGACATGACATCTTAATTATATCTGACCCCTTGCAACTGGGATTTTAATCATTCAAAAAATATTCCACAGAATTGTAACAAGACTAACTCAGTATATATGTAATACTGTGATGAAACTGAAGAGCCCGCAAACTATTTCTTCCCGCTCTTTCTCGCACTCAGTTCCCATGTGGACAGGGCTGTAAGGGGCCACATTGTCCCAGAGACGTGCCTTCTGTCCCTTCGGGCCCCATCATAGGAGCTTCCCTCAAGAGGCCCCTACTCTGCGGTCCATGTGCTGTGCAGCCAGCCTCAGAGCGGAAGGGAAGCCGGCCGCCCAGAGGAAGGCAGCCTTCCATGCAAAAGCACAGATGGGAGAAGGAAGAGGACCCCTGCCTGCCAGGCAATCTGCCCTCCAACCCCCTGGGAACCAGATTCGCACACTGCCCCAGGGTACAGAAGCCCATGAGGATGTCCGTCCCTTGCCAGACATCTAGAACTTTCCAGAGGATGGTGGCAAACACGAACGGCAGGACAGATCCGTCTACATCAGTCTCTAAAACCTGTGTTCAAACAGGAGTTCATCATCGAGCAGGCGGAAAGTCAGTTAGTCCTGGGTCGTCGACGAAACTTCCCTTCTTAGACCTTCACAGCTAATTATCCTCCATGACCCCAGCCGCACACTGGAGTTCAAGGCCCCGAACTCGGACACCCTGACCAGAACCGCCCTGACCTCGTTTCTAGTGCTCTCCACTGACAGCTTCACTACCCACCCCATCCCCAAACCCCCATCTCTCCTCCTCGCCCCCCATCTCTTCCTCAGAGCTCCCATTTGCCCAGTAGAGCCCATTTCAGTGAGGCATCAGAGACAGCAGGTCGTTAGACTGAGGAAGCTTAGTTCGCGTTAAATTAAATACATGAGCATCACCCACTTTATCTCAGCCAAAGAAATGCATTATGTTATAACGTCCTCAGTTGCTGTTCTTCTAACCGATGAATTCACTTGTTAATTTGGAGCCGGCGTTTGGGGGCCAGGACATCGTCAAACCATCACCACACGACAGGACCAATAGCTTCCTGTGTGACCGTAGCCTCAAATTTAGTAAAGGAATTGAACTGAAAATGGCATTTTACTTGTTTCTCTACGTTCAACCTAAAGACAAACCATCCAATTTCTTACTACTCTGAGAAATAACTCAGGAGATGCAAATTTTACACATTAGAACCTGACATCTGGAGATTATAAGAACTAGTGTCACCAAAGCAGAACATTTTTTAAAGTGAAAATATAATTTTAATGGAAAAATCAATCGGATAGGATTACGTACTAGAGGTCAAATGAAGGGTATGCAGGTCGCTCCCTGCCTAGGTAGAAAGTAGTCCTTAATTTTTCATTAAATATGCCCAACGTTAATGTTTTGTATGGTATGTAGTAAAACCTTATAAGAAAATAACAAACTATCCTATAACTTACTTCATGGAGGCACGTTTCATAAACCTGAGGCATCAAAATGTACAGATTACATGACCTGAAACACAGGCAGGTGAAGACTGTGTCCCCGGTAGATTTCGGAACAGGGCAACAAGAGGCAACATACAGGTGCCCAGCGCTACCAGGTTAAGTTCAACGGAGGGAAAATCATTCTCTGACCAACCAAAGAGGAAGGATTAAAAGTGATGCCCTCTAAGTTTCTACACCCTTGGCACTACAGTTCTCTTAGTCCTAAAAGTATAGGCTTCTAAAACTGATGAAACTGAAGGAAATAACAAGATGGAATCCTCTGTGCACAGAGGTACAAATAAATAAAATAAACGCAAAAGAAATTGCATGGGAAGGCACCTAATATTATGAATAACAGAACAATGAAAGTCCCAGTGATGTGTTATATAGAAATATATATTCTGTTATAGGTGGGATTGTTCAAGGATTATTTTCAATGGGACGTACTGGGAAGTCAACGTTTTGATTTATCAGTTTGTTTTTATGCCTTCGTATTGACATGGGAAGAAAAATCCAGTACCAACAAACCAGAGAGGAACACTAAGGGCTGGAAGCATTTTTTTAGGGGTAATAGCATAACAACAGCTCTGGTTCAGTTTATCTTTAGAGTGTTATTATCATTATTTTTTTGGCTATAAGAGCAAATAAGGTGAACACCCAACAAAAATTATGCAGCACCACCAGAGAAAATTCAAACCTGTAAAAGATTTGTGTGTTTGGACAATTTAACAATAGTTTAGTGGTTTGTTTCTTTTTTCTATATTGTGTCTCTTGCCTGGAATACAAAGCCCTTGTCGATGCCTCAGATCGTTAAGAATCACAAAGAAATTGAACAAGTCAACACAGCAAAAGAACTTGGTCCGGCAAAACAGGCTCTCTGGGTGGCCTTGCTGCCCTTCGACGCCACCCAGATCTACAATTCAGGAAATGCTGTGACCGTCACTGTCACTCAAATCGCGCAACCCCTGCATAAGCAACATGAAAGGGTCGTGGTGTCAAGAGGGATGCGGGCTGAGCAGGGCTGGCTACAGTGAAGGGCGGCTGAATTCCCGGGAAGGCCAGAGAGCAGAACAGAGAGGCCCTGCTCTCTCTGAAGCAAAGCCAGACTAGCATGGCTGTGTCCGGAGTGTCCCTCTGACCGCACCGCCTGCTGGTCCTGCTGGTCCTCTGAAAGCGGGGGGCCACCAGCGGCCACAGCTGCAGGCACGGGACCTTCCCCTAATTGGTATCCCCTCTCGTAGCAGGTTAGCAGGATACCGAGGTACACTGTCTATATGTTTTAAGTCCAACTGCAATTTAGGAGAGACAATGACAAATTTGCTTACAAGTTATCTCACAATCAAGAAACATCATCAGAATTTGGCTTTGTGAGGGCCAGTAACTTATCTGCATCATTCTGTCAAGATGCATGACAGAAAAAGGAAATAGGATCATTTATATTTTGGGTACCAAGGAGTTATAATTTATAAAGCACTTGTTCATGGCTTTTGAGTGAATTTTATTTGAGTTCATGAAAACAAATATGAAGCCTATAATAATCATAATTAAAGTCAGATTTTTAAGGTGACGATATTTGGCTATTTTAACTATTTCATTGTTTTCTTAGCTCCTTGTATGTACACTTGTTACATGTGATTCACTATACTATTCTGTCCAGCACCTTCAAAGAACAGATAGCAAAGAAATAGTCTCCACCAAAAAGATAACTGAATTCACTCCAACAACCAAAGGCAATAATCACCCGACTGCTTTGCCCCATGGAGTTCTCTTTCCCTTCTTAGTTATCGTTTGCCAACGAAGGTTATTTGAACCTAAGGTGAATGTGAACTAGTCTGCCTACAATCAATCAGGATACTTTTTAATGAAAAACTACTCAGCACAGCAGAGCACAATGGGGGAAAAAACCCAACTATTCCTTCTTTATGAAGAGCCACCCAAATGAATAACCCTTCACCTCCTCACAAACTGTGTTTCCTGTGAGTTTGTTTTGTTTACAGAGCCCTGAAAACATCCGGTTCATATTTTATCTAAACCTATATGTTCTTCAATTTTTCTAAAATGATTATTTCTAAAATGGTTGATTATTTTCTGGTGATTACATTAAGATGTGACTCTGCCAAAAAAAAAAAAAAAAAAAAAAAACCACCTCCTGAAAAATACCATGCCATCTCTATGTTTTAATCTAACAAATATTTATCAAGCACTTACTATGTGCCAGGTACTATCGTAAATGCTTGACATATGTCAGCAAAAAAAGCTAGACATATGTCTAACTCGAGGCAGCTTACATTTGCATAGGAGAGACAGTTAAAAAATATTACGCATAAATAAATTATGCCTGCTAGAATGTGATACGTTGCATGGACTGCATTTTCAAATAGTGCAGGGGTCTTTGGGAAGGTGACTGTGGAGCAGAGAGTGGGACGTGGGGGAGACGCTCACTTGTGTGTCTGGGAGACAGAACTGCCGTAACAGGTCCGGAAGCTCAACTGTGCCCAGCGTCCTCCAGGGCCTGGAAGTTGGGGCTGGTGGGGCTGGTGGGCGAAGAAAGGGAGTGAGAGAGCAGGTGAGCAACAGGAAATGCAGGTGTGTCTGCGAGTCACTTTGGTTTCCATCCTGAGTGAAAGAGCCATGTCAGGACTCTGCGGGGAGGAATGGCATAATTTTACTTTTACTTAAAAGATAACTCTGGCCGTTGTGTTGCACATCATTCTTAGCAGGAAAAAGGTGGAAGCTGGTGCAGCAACGGGACCTACGGTAAGGACCCAGGGGTGAAATAACGGGTCAGACAGGGGTAAGGTGTGGATGCGGTGAGAACTGCTTATACTCTGGGTATGTTCTTAGGTAGTTGCAACAAGATTTCCTTAACAATTAAATGTGGGTGTGAGATAAAGATTGGAATCAAGGATGAAACCAAGTTCTTAGGTTGAACAACTGGGAAAAAAAAAAAAACAAAACAGAACTGCCATCATCTGTGAGGAGAGCTGATGAATGGATACCAGTCCCACATCCAAATTTCTAAATACCTCTCCAATCTGGGTCTTTCTCTACATCCATTTTGCTACATTTTACTGCTGTATTATTTCTCCACTCCTTCACTGCAGCGACTCATTAATACCCCAGCAAACAAGAGCTGCAATGTCATTAGCAAGATTCCCTTCAAATTTCAGCTAAAGCATTGCTACTATCTGAAGTCTGTCATGATCCTTGACCCAGTTTGATCTGAATCCATGCTTCCATGTTGCCACAAAACCCAAGAGCGTGTCCCCTTAACAGTTTTATGATCCGACAGTTAGCATCATGTATACACAAAATGTTTAACGTATAGATCATTCATATCAGCGCGACTAGAACTGACCACACTGGTTCATGGGTTTCATGGTACGGCATGATAAGGAAGGTGGATATAAAAAGCAAGAACTAGGAGATGGGCTGGAAATAAGAGTCCTAGAAAGCCCTTTGTCTTGTAACTGAGTTCCCAGAGCAGTTGCTACATTCTCAGTGGCCACCAGGGAATATATTTGCAGCTGGAACGCCCCAGCTCCATGTTCGGGAAGAAACCCAAAGTGCCTGTTTTGCTCTCACTACGTCATATGGATGTCACTGGGGAGATCTATTTCACTCTGCATCCCTCACATTACACACATTTTGTTTCCGATTCTTTCATCCACACAACATCACAGCTCTGGTTCCGGATTTGACCTTGGACTGCCTGGTTTAGTCCTCCAAGCTCTCGGGTCCCCAAATCCCGATGCTCCCCAAAGCCGCTCCCTCTCTTCTAACAGAGAGAATTGCTCCTCCAGCCATCCCCCCCCCACACACCCTCCTCAATTCTGTTCATATTTAAGACAATCCGTGAGGACAATTCAAGAAGCTTGGGGTGGGAGATACTAGATTTCACAAAAAGGTTTTTAAAATAGTTTAAATATCAGTGCACTGGTTTCTTTTTCTGGTGAAAAAACTAGTGATTATTAAGTGGATTGCAACCGTGTTTATGACTACATTTAAAAAAAGCATTTCTACTGTATAGTGTTTTGTTTGCATTATGACTGAAGGTCATGAAGTTAGTATCACACTTTTTCTAACGTTAATATGCTGATTATATAAAAATAAATTTAAATTTCCAAACAAATTAGCTTTTGGAACACAGTCCGTTGGAAGCTTAGCGAATGACTAACCAAAGGGGAAATGTGCACGTATTCTCTTGCACATTAAGTACACAGTGTTTCTAATTGTAAAATCTCTCTCTCTCTCTCTCTCTCTCTCTCACACACACACACACACACACACACACACACACACACAAATAGTAACTATGACACTCCAGGGGGGGAAAGGGGTAAATTACTTCTTTTTTAAAAAAGATTTTATTTATTTTTTATTTTTTTGAAAGGGGGGAGGGAAGGAGAAAGAAAGGGAGAGAAACACCAATGTGTGGTTGCCTCTCATGTGCCCCCCCACTGGGGACCTGGCCCACAACCCAGACATGTGTCCTGGACTGAGAATCGAACCGGTGACCCTTTGGTTTGCAGGCCTGCGCTCAATCCACTGAGCCACACCAGCCAGGGCTGAATTACTTCTTGATATACAATAAGACCACACATTGAGAACCACCATGGCCTCATAAGCTGCTCATTGTGGATGACACAGATCACACTGAGCAGTGCTAAGGGAAGGCATTTTATTAGTGCACACGGTCACCTGCTAACGTTTGCTTTGAGCTACATTTATCTCACAGGAAATTTCCATTTAACGACATGCATTTCCAACATTAATTCATTTTTATGATGCTATGAAGTAGAGCTTTTAATTGGACAGATGGGATATCTATATTATCTGAAAAAGAAACCACTGAACAATTTTAAAACATTGCTTATGTAAGATTTCAATTAATCGATTTAAAGTATGATGGATGGGTTGACGTGAAATAAGAGAAAAAAGTTTGATAAATTTTATAAGGTATTATAGATAAACTTAAACAATAGAAAGAAAAAGTTTTGAATAATAATGTTTTAATAACACTCCTTTACTCCATTGCCTGCTAAAGACTGCTATAAAATATATCTCATGCTTCAAGCATGCTTCCTTTTGAGAATTACTGAATCATAGTAAAATTATCATAACTGATTTGAATTAAGACAACCTCCAATTTACTTTGTATTTGTAATGAATTAAACATTAACCCTTTTATTCTAAAAGTAAATTTTCTATGCTCTATTGAACATTGCCAAATTCTCTAAAATCATAACTTAGTAATCATTTCTTCTGCTTTTCCAAGATGCCGAAGAAAAGTTTTTTAAAAATGCTCCCTCAAATCACAAGATTTCTCCATTGCCTCACAATTCAGAAGTGGCAATTACTCTATAATTTGGTTTTGCCAGGACACCGTATTTTGATTCCACACTATAAATATCACATAAATACACACAAAGACCCAAACTGCTGTGTTGTAGATTGCTAACAATACTTCTTGATGTGTGTACAAGGCTTTTAATTTATAGTTCTTTCTCACACGCACACTCGCACACTGCTTATCGTTTGAAACTCTGAACAACTTGACAAAGAAGACACAAAGATAAGGAATGCAATCTTCAGAAAACTCAAAGAAAGAAGCGGTCGAAACACAAACCGTCCTTCTACACACTCTGCAAACCTGCAGAGAAGGAAGCTGGGGACAACCAACTGGGAGCCATAAGAAACAATCAGTGTCCAAAGCCCTAAAAACTGACTCAGTGTGCAAGTCTATGCAATAAAGAAGGTGTACACCTGCTTCTTTGGTCAAATGAGAAGGAAATTGAGATGTGACCTATTGGTAGCCTTGACGTTCAAGAGTTGCTGTTCAGGAAATGGAATTCTGCTCTCCTAATCATGCCAAGGGACTTGCTGCAACATAACACTATGAAATCAGCTCCAAAGTAACTGCATTAGCTGAGTGTTACCACATAGCATAGTAACAAGCCGCCACCTAAAATCATACCTACATATGGAAATACACGCGTACTTCATACATGCATATATATGTGTGTGCTATCTTCCCCAAATACTTAAATTCATTTGTTCAGGTCCAGCTTTTCTTGGAATGAGCAGTCAGGTGAAGTATGACTGAAATGCCTGTGAGTTAAGATTCTGGTTTTTAGTTTGTGTTTCATAAATCTCAGAATATACACAGCAGGGCAAATGTCATTGCATTTATTTTATCATTAGGGGAAGCAAACCTTAGAAAGAAGAAACGATTCAACTTACAGAGCTACAGGATGCTTGAGATGTCCAATTGGAACTAGATACTAACTCATCAATTTTAAGGAGAAATTTCATAAAACACCGATATTTAAAGAAGTCCTTCATGATGAATGGGACAGGTATCACTCTTCTTATTCCCCGAGAAAGGAAGCCGAAACTCAGAAAGTTTAAGTAAGTGTTTAGAAGTCTATATGTAGGTGAAGCAAATCCTAAACTCTTAGCTAATGTTATTTCCAATATACCATACTAACTCTCTCTCAAAATGCACAATGCTACCTTTCATCTAGTGTAATAGAGGTGGGGTGAAAATACGCCCTTCCGAACATTACATAAAAATATCTCGGAATTTGAGATCACTTATAGTATAAGTTCATATAAGAATTTAAAAAACAAGCTTATACAAAAGGAAAACTATTCAAATTAGACATATTTTGCATGCTGGTGTTAAGGCAAGATTAAAGCTAGAATTTAAACTTTTTGCCCTATATGTTTCTTTGCCCATTAGCTTCCTTATGGTTAAGCTGTTTACTCACCTAGTTCCCCTGTCTCTGCCTATCTGTCATTTATCTCTGTCCCTCTCTGGACAGAAATTAATACAGGAAATTAAATGAAAGGTCTTATCATCCAGGTAATTTTTACCCACCACTTCTACCACAATGAAAACATCACAGTAGGTCAACCATTATCCCACCAGAAGTGTGAACGGATGTTTACTCTCAGGGAAGGGCACTACTTTTCACTGTGGGATGGGGGGAGGGGCGTGAGAGGGGGCGGAGTGGGAGGGAGGTGGGAGAGACAGTGACACCACCCTCAACAGTCCTTCGCTGGAGAGCTGGGTTAGGGACATGCCTGCCTCCACCATTCCTACTGAACACCGATTATTATCCTTCAAAAGAAAGGAGTTCCTAAGTGGAAATACTTTATGTAAATCTGTGAAGGGCCTCTCTTCTATGCCTGACCACTTTCGTATAAATACACATAAAATAAAAAACAGCTTCTTATATTAAATGACATGCTAAAGAATTGCTGAAGAATAAAAAAAATAACAGAAGTTCCATACTCTAAAGCACTTTGTCACTGATGATTGTTTAAACTGCAGTGCTTTAACGTTCTTTAAGAAGAGGGATGTGGAAATTCAGATTACAGTTTCCCAGATGTTAATAAAATTTGCTAAGGATAAAAAAGGACCCAAGATATAGTTGTTTGGAAATAGCACTTCTGTCACCTTTCCTTCTTTTAAAAAATTATTTTAGCCCTGGCTGGTGGAGCTCAGTGGAATGAGCATCGTCTGTGAATCAAAGCGTCACTGGTTCGATTCCCAGTCAAGGCACATGTCTGGGTTGCAGGCTGGGTCCCTAGTGGGGGCCATGTGAGAGGCAACAACACATTGATGTTTCTCTCCCTCTTTTGATTAACTCACAGGAGAGGCAACTACATGTTGATGTTTCTCTCCCTCTCTTTCTCTTTCCCTTCTCCTGTAATAAATAAATTAATTAATTGATTAAATATTTTAAAAATTATTTTAGCCCACTGCCTCTACCTGAAATCAGAGGCAGCATACTGTTAAAAACTATTAAAGTTCAAGTCAAAATACTTTAACTCACTTCTTGACTAAGAAATCTATGTGTCTGAATTCCCTCACTGGATTTCATCTCTGTCTTGGCTGATTTTAATGAACTCTTGGTAGGTTCAAAGAAGAAGGTGTGTAAAAGTGTACAAAAGGTTAAGTAAAGGAGAATTCTGCAAATCAATGACAGTAATTGAAAAGCCATGACCTCTCTTTTACATACATTAATTTCAGCACAGGAAGGTTTCTAGAGTAGGAAATTTTCTATATTACCTTTTTCCAAAAAAGGAGAGAAATATCATTACTTCATTTCGAATTGCAAGTTCCCCCATTACACATACAGAACTGGTTTTCATCCGTGATTCCAAAAGGTGGATTAACCAGCAGATCCTCATGCAGGAGTGTCCCACCTGCAGGCCGTGGGCCACATGCGGCCCAGGTGGCTATGAATGCAGCCCAACACAAAATCGTAAATTTACTTAAAACATTGAGATTTTTTTTTTGATTACAAGTCACAATGTATTTAATGTGTGGCCCAAGACAACTCTTCTTCCCGTGTGGCCCAGAGATGCCGAAAGATCGGACACCCCTGGAAAATATCAATGCACTCTTTTCTAAAAAATAAAAGCGAGACCCCAATTCTCTCTCCCGTTCTCAACGTGGTTCCCCTCATGTGAGAATCGGCACAGTAGCCCTTGGATCTTCTCACATTGGCTTTGAGGAACAGGAACATCTCGGCCCACGTAGGCTGAGTTCATTGTCATCAGAGATGATCACAGGTCTCAGGTAAAGGGCAGGCCTGTCCCAAAGGGTGTTCGAGGGGTGGTCCCCAGGGGCTGGCAGCTTCTGTGTTATAGGATGACGGACATGGAAGAAAGGAATTCTCTGTTTTTGTAATAACGTTAGCCTTTTGGAATTACTTCTCCTTTTATCTCCCTTCTTCTTCTCCTTGTCTCCTCATCGCCAAATTTCCGAGGGCACATTCTGTGAATTTTCCCAGGCCTCGATGATCAGTCTATAACTTGAATTCAATTCAGTTCATTTATTTGCAAGGATCTGTTGTTACTCCGAGTGGCCAGGACACTCGCAGATGCCAGGAATAAACTTTGATGGCAGAGAAAAACACTCCCTGGCTCCTGCAATTTAGTCTTTAGTTAAATTAGATCTTTGAGTGCTTCTTGCCCTGAGACATCATTGTAATTTGGGACACCATCTGCAGAGTGCTTGGGGGGGAGTCAATTTAGATTTAAATGCCTTAAGCAGTAAGATCACGATCTATGATTTCAAAATAAATGTACTTATGCTATACGTTGCCCCTGCTCCAAGGAAACATTCGCATAACAGAGAGTTTAGTTTCCCAGGTCAGTCACGTGTGCGTTCAAACTGCAACCACACAGGAGCTCTGCGTCTTTTGACAAATTACGCAACCTTTCAAAGCCTCAGCCTTCTCACCTGTACAAGGAAAGTACTCAATGGTACCTACCATAAAAATCTGCTGTGGAACCAAAAGAACTTACATCTACGTGTGGTCTCGGGAACATGGTAATGTTTTACAGGTACCATCTGTTACTGTGATTGCAAACACGAGGAGGGAGAGCAGAGGACAAAACGACAGGATACAATTTTATTTTGATCTGTAGACCACGTGGAAAGGGAACTCCCTAAAGGTAATAAAGATCAATCGGCTTTGGCTCTGGAGGGGAGGAATGCCTTTTCCCAGGTGCTTTCGGTTCATAAATGCTTATCACCAGGTGCAGAGCAACAGGGCAAAGGATGTCAGACATCCCTCGGGAAGACCGGAGCAGCAAACGGATGAGACCGCTCCAATGCAACCTCGGAGCTGTCTGCCGGCGCCCGCAGCACCGGCCACAGGCAGGTGTCTTCTCTCTGTGGCTCAGGGGAATGCTGGGAGCAGTCCATGGCAATGATGGCAGCATGCATCGGACCCACTCAGCCAGCGAGCACTGTGGACACCTGGTTTGTCACCTGAAACCCTGTCGACAGGACTGTCTTCCCTGTCGATGTGTGAGAAACAGTGAAGAGCCTAAATGTGGACTTCACTGCCTGTTTCACCTCATCGCTGCCTGTGCTACTGCAAAAGAACAAGTTTTATTCTTTCTTACTCCCGTCTTTACTCTGGTGCACCTGAGGAAACCAATCCTTGAATCAATGAAAAGAAACAGTCGGTCTTAAACAGGTGACCAGATGTGTGTCTGGAACTAGGTAGAGCAAGTTTTGTGTAAGACTAAAGAACAACTGAACAATTAAAAACGAAATAAGAGCACAAGTGACCCTCCCACAGCCCTTTTACATCACTACATTGCATCGCCAAAGTAATTGTAGACTTTATCGTGTTGGGAGCTCGGTCATTATCACATTCTTTCTCCAGAACACCCATTGTAAACTCAGGGCAAAGCCACCTGAGGAAGGTTACAAGGCCCCTTTTCAATCGCAGCCAGTGCCCACTGACACACTGTGCTGCCAACATCAAACAAAACACGGAGGCCAAATAAAAATGAATCATCAGTGATTTCCAAATTGCTTCTTTTGTGATAATGGCTTAACCAAAAGGTGGAGTAAACCGAAGAGGTAGAGCAGACCGTAAAATAAAACTGGATGTACATGAATCTGCTGCTTTGCCTGTAGCCATAGGAAATTGACTTTATGGACCCATCAAAACATTCTGATAATAGAGATCACGGCTGCTCCGGCAACGGACTCGCACGATGCTTCCACATCAAGCGAGAGAGACTACCCATAAGGAACTAACTTCAAAGTACAGTGTCTTTTAGGCCTCCAAAGTAATAAAGACCCAGGCGCTTATTTCCCTTGTAATGCCTTTGTTCTGCACAATTTAGAATGTAGTTTCTTTCCTTCATTAGGCCTGCCACGTGAGACAGGCTAAATCAGAGGCTATGAACACCTAGACTTCCTTGCGCTGGTAGCCTCAGATGTTCAAAGCGGTTTCTCCACCAGTGGCTCCCTCAGCCATATGCCACCCAATCCACCCACATTTTAGCAGCTGTGCTACCGTCTCCACTTTCTTGCAGTTTGACTACATTTTCTGAAGAAACAACAACCCAGTCAGACATTCCCAAATTCCAAGGTTGGCATGGTAAGTTTGACCCCACCCCCTAAAATGTGCTATACAGCGTGTGTCTCAGTCCACGCTAAAAAACACTCCCTCGTATCCTAGCTCATCACAGCTCTGACACAAACACGTAACTGTGCTTCATTATTATGAGCTAATAATGTCATGAAAACGGTAAAATTTTAAGGCCATATATTAAATTTTCATCATGAAGAAACACTACAATAAACAGCAAAATAAAATCAATGACATTAAGCATTTCCCTAATTTATGAAATGGGAAGAAGAATAAAATTCAACTCAGTGTTACCACGTATGATGAAGGCAGATCTGAAATGCACAAAACCACACAAAGCGAAAGGTCCAAGATTAACTAGGCCAGAAAGAATTGATGAACATATGTTGGTTTTGATCAGATTTACTGTGTGTGAAGTTGTGCCACAGAAAAAGTCGGGTAGTAAATCACAAAATGTATATTTTTATGTTGAAATATTGAGCCATAGGACTTGGTATTTATAGGAAAATTTTTGGGGGGTGAGCAGTAGGAAGGTTTAAGATCTTGAACAGTGACAGACGGAATCATCTCCAGACAGAGTAGGGAAATATTTTCACTAGAAAATATTCATCACCAAGACCGACCCAGGAGAAATTTTCTATCAGATGGCCTACATGGCAATTCCTTCATAAGCTTTGAGCTAATCATTTAAATTAGACAATAATGTTAAAATTAAAGCTCTAGGTCAGCAATTTTCAACCGTTTTCATCTCCTAGCACACATAATTACTAAAGTTCTGCAGCCCAACCAAAAATATATTCTTTTGCCAATCTGAGAAAAAAATGGGTATAATTTTGATTCACTCACACCAGGTGGCTCTTGCTGTGTTGGCTGTTGTCATTTTCGTATCTGACAGTCTAAGGGAAAACAGGTCAGTGCCCCTCACTGAACAGTCAGGCATTGCATGTTTTAAAAATTCTTGCAGCGCACCAGTGGAAAATCGCTGCACTGGAGCGCTGTTCTCAAAATGTAACGGGAATTACCTTCCAAAGTCAGCCACTACTCAACATTCCTATTACATGTTACATTAGAGATGTTACTCAAAGCAATTAAACAAGAAAAAAAACAAATGTAAGAATTGGAAAGAAGCGTCAAATCACCTTTATTTACAGGCGACACAATAACAGACCTAAATCTATCACTTTTGTCTATGAAAACAATGACCATTCGGTATTATCGAGTGAACCCCCCAAGAGTGTGAAAACATACTCCGAGAATATAAATACCATATGAGGAAGAGTATTCTCCGCATCACTATTTGAAATGGCAAAGCACTGGAAACACATCAAGAGTCTATTAACAAAAGATGGTTTGAACGAACTATGGAACAGTCACAAAACGGAGAGCTGCGAAAACCTAAAGTAGAAAGAGGTAGAAAACACCACGTACAAGTGCAGGGATAGCTGCAGGGTAAGTTACAGAATCGAAATGCAGAACAGAGTACACAGTGCTGATCTTCGCGTACGTTAGAACGGACGTAAAGTAGGAATGCACACGCGCGTACCCATGCACACACACCCCTATACTTAATTTCCCAAACAGTAACCTTGGAAGGATATGCCGAAAACTAAGAACATGCAAAAAAGCTGGGTTTTCTCTGAATGCACCTTTCAAATCATTTTGACATTTCGGTTAAATGGTTTACGTGCCTTTAAAAATCAAAGTACGTAACAGAAAAGTCCTTCGGTCATTTCCCATCTGGAAAATCCAATGGTTGGTTTCAGGTTGGCCTGACCATGCCCTGAAAATAAACCACGAATCAAACCCTTCAAAGAACAGAGGTGGGAAAGCTGGTGCAGACGGTTGGACAGCGGGAAGTCTAAGGCATGTGGCAACTTTAAACAATAAGATATGTTTTATTAAGAAGTTAAAACATTGCCTGTTTGCCATTCCGATTTCTCATGAAGCATTAAAATTATTTCGTATATTACAAGTGGTAAGATTCCAAGATGTTCAATAACCAGCCAGATGAGTGTTGAAAAATACATCCACCCCTGTCGCCATCCACCAAATGATGTATCACAGAACATGTTAATTACCCTTTAATTTCCTCCATTAAACAGCACTTCCCCAAAACAAACCCATTTCTATCATCATACATCAGTGTTTCCTCTTCTTGAACTTCACATAAATGTTGTTGTGTTTCATGTTTGGCTACTTTTGCTCACATAATGCTATTTGATATTAATCTGTGTTGTGGTGCACATCAGTAATTGTGGTTTATAAAGCTGAATAGTATTCCTTTTTATTAATACAGCATTCCGTGGCTATCCACCCTACCACCGATGGAATTTTGGGTAGCTTCTAATTTCTGGCTCTCTGCAAAGAGTTGTTATGAGCGTATTTTTACATGCCTCTTTGTGAACTGGTGTTTTTGTTTCTCCTGAGCAAACACTTAGAAGTGAAATTGATAGAAGGTCGAAAGAAACAAACTTCCATTTATAAGATAAATAAGTTCTGGGGATCTAACATACAGCTTGGTGACTGGACATAATAATACTGTATACTGAAAAATTGCTAAGAAAGTAGATCTTAAATGTTCTCTCCACAAAAACAAAATAGAGTAGCTACAGGAAGTATTGCATGTGTCAACCTCACTGTGGCAATCATTCTACAGTATATGTATGTATCAGATCATGTAAATGATATGTGAGGGAAAGTGATGACAAAGAATGATACACCGATTTTAGCAATTCTAGGGAGCAACTGCATTTCCTGTTTGTTTTGATTCACATACAACCGATGACATTATATTGAACACTTTTTGTGCTTATTGGCCATTTGTTAATCTTTATAAACCGTCAAAGTCTTTTGCTCAACTTAATTGTATCGTCCTTTTAAAACTGATTTGTAGTTCTTTACAGAGTCCTGATTAAAAGCCCTTTGTCAAATAAATATATACAATGTGAAAATTTTCTCCCATGGCTTACCTTTTTTGTTCTCTTAATGGATTTCTCTGAAGAGTAGAGGTGCTTTTTGTTTGGTTGGTTTTGTTTAATAAAATCCAATTTATCTTATTTTTATCCATTATGGCTAATGCTCTCGGAGCCTTCGCTATGAAGTTTTAGACTGGCTCAAGGCCCCAAAAATATTTTCCAGGATTTTCTTCTGGAGACTGTTGAGTTTAAGATTTTATATTTGGTCTGTGTACCATCAAGAATTAATTCTTTTCTGTACGGTATGAGATAAGGATGAGCTGCTTTTTAAAAAGTACACAGATATCTAGTTTTATAGGTCCGGAGGTTGAAACGCTTTCTTTTCCCCATTAAATCACACTTGGGCTTTGTTGAAAGTCAACTGACCACAAATGTGTGGTCTAATTCTGGACCCTATTCTGTTGTTTTGGTCTATTTTTTTTTTTTATCCTTACACCTATTCCACGCTGGACTAATTAATGTAGCTGTACAGTGAGTCTAACACAGTGCCACGCAGTGGGTAGCCACCACCCACCCAGGTTTGTAAGCAAATTTAGATGGAAAATGTTCTCTCCGTCAAGTTTCAAGCTTCTCCAGTATCAACTCAAACGGCCACGAGCTGACACAGACGAGGGAACTGTACAGGATAACGAATGAGAACAACGTCTTCAGAGACGAATGGATCTAAATTTACATCCTATCTCACGGAAAATATTTTCACGCTCTTCAAACGTCATCTTCCTCACCTGATAACATAGGGATCATATTACCTATTTCCAAAAATTGTGGTCTGGTTAATATCACATGTACAAGAGGGAGACTCCCCAAAACCCAGAATTTATTTATTAAAAAATTGTGTATTTATTCTTACATGTTTAAACTTCAGTCACCTTCAAAATACCCACCACTTGATGCCATACACCTATAGAGACTCTTTTCCACTGGTCAAAACCATTTCTTAACTCATCGATTTTGATGCCTTTTAGTGCTTCTGCCATTTTGTGTTTTACCTCTTCTACATTGGGGAAACAAAAAAGTTGTGTTGGGCGAGATCAGATGAATAAGGAGAGTGGGGCTCATGCTATTTTTGGTCCAAAACTGCTGATCACTCAGTGGTGTGGGCAGGTGGGCTCGTAAATCACCCATCAGGAAATGGTCAAATTGCATTGACTCTTCAAAAAAAATTCACTGAAGCCAAACGCAGCCTCTCACAACACCACCAGCTGGTACACTGATACAGATGGGTTCCTAGAACACTCACCTAGCTGTGGAAGCCTACTATAAGAAACCCACCCTGCAGAAAATAATTCTGGTTTTAGGGGGTGTCCCTCTTCGTATAGTACCAAATGAAGCATCTGACACATATGAAGTAAGCCTAGAATAACATAGCTAACTATACGAACTGTATTCAGAGGAACTGAGAGCCAGGGAGTCTTTGTAGAAATACAAAACATGGAGACAGTTTTGAGTGACTGCCCTATAATTTTTTGTGTTTTGTTCTGATTAGCAGTTTTTCTCTACATATTATCAATAATTTAAAATGTACTATTTTATCCTGTTCATGACAGAGTACATTCTTAGACCTGACCAATTATTGGTTGCTTCCATCATATATATAATAATGATACACATTCATTATTTTTAATCATGTTGACGAAAGACAGGAACTTCACTCTTTGTACACATACCTTTGAAAAGTTTTCTCTTTAGTTCTGAGTTTCCCAGCATATAAAGTGAAAGAAACATGCAACATCACTCAGAGCATTTTCCCAACAGATTTACTCTTTCATTACTATGTAATTAACCCCACGTTGAGAGCTCTATTGTGAATTCTTTTGCAGGCAGCAAATTAAACATTTGACTTGCAGACTATTATGTTTCTGTGAAAATGACTAGCACATCATTAGAAAATAGGCAAGCAATATTGTGAGTAATGAAGAATTTTCAGAGAAGTTTTCAATGAAGCCAGAAGATTTGCCTTAGGAGAAAATACTCTATATTTCAATGTCCTCACCATAATTTCTAGCACAAAATCCATCAAAATCTAATAGAGTTGCTTCATTAGCATGATCATCACCTTATTAATAATTTACGGGTTGGTGAAGGTACTGATGGGATTATAATGCATCATTTTAAGCATAAAAGAACATTATGGTGACGCTCATTAAGGTGAGCACAACAGAAGTCAATTCAGCGGTAAACAACTTCGGAAAATAGAACTCGGTGTCCTCCCGTGTTTTAATACGCCATCATTCCACAACACCAGATATTTTTCTAGGAGTTTGCAGATCATATCTAACAGGACATTGGGGCAACCATTTTGATACCCTGAAAATAATGCAAATATATTTTCCTGATCCAAAGAAAAATCTGTATTTCAGAAAATTTTATACTATGACCTATTTTATAGTCAAACAACCAGAAAGGAACAAAATCAGTGTCAACGTGTGATATAGACATTTTTATCCGAAGAAAATGAGATTCTCAATGGACATTAGAATATAACATGCATTCACTGAGAAGCTAGAGAGCTAGAGGTGAAACACAGATGTTACTCGGCTAGAGACAGATAAAGAATACAGACCTGCGGTTCCTAGGTCAATAATTGAAATGCCTGGGGGAAAATGGAAGTGGGCGGACTTCCTATTCTAGTCATCTGCATTACAAAAGCCATCATATCATAGCTATGAGTGTCCTTCACCTTCTAATACAATGCTGCTACAGCTGGAGAAGGCAGGCGTAACCCAGCTGCCCACCTAGAATGGCCTCTTACAGGACACACACAGTTGTTGCGATGACTCTCCCCTTAACAGGCTGTACTGCGGCTTGGCTCCCATTGGGCTGCACCATCTACCAACTGACCTTCTTACTTGATGAACTGAATCAACAAAAGAGAGTGATTCCTTCCTAATTACACGTAATTCAATCCCCGGAGACACTGATCCATTGTTCTGGTGTTTAACTGCAGGATTTGACAAAGGAAAGAAAAAAATCTGGACATTAGCAAAGCAGAAGTTCCAAGCAATGCGAATCACTGGGTCTTTCGACAGCATTTTGATGAGAAATGAGAAACAGAAATTGTTGTTTTCCAGGTTGTTATTTGTCTGAAAGAAAAGCCTGTGTTTAATGGCTATATATTTATTTATTCATTATGTAGGAAACTCAAGTTCTCGGAGCACAACTACAGAAACTGTGTGTTAGTTGAACACAGAGATTTCACATGCTTTACAAACTATTCACTAACACAATTGCTTGTCCTATAAAAGGAACTACGGGCTATGTGACCCTTTTCTAACCAAGTAAGTTGTGATGCAATGAATAGGCTCTGGATTCTACCTCATCATCAAGAAAACACATAGGAAGGCATGCTTTCCTTCCTCAGGAAAAGTTTCACATCTTGCTTAGCTTTAATACATGTTTACGGCATTTGCCCAGAAATTTGATGCACCATGTTCAACTGTGCAATCTTTAAAAGCTTTCTAGCTCACCAGTTTTTCAATATTATATCTGTCCAATTAATTATTCAGGATCTTATCAGGGTGACCCTGGGGTGTCCACAAAGACGCAGCCATATGCTAAAGTGCAGAGAGGTCTACTGAAGAGAAAGAACCCCTTCGCAAGGAATAGCTTCAAGGCACATGCCTAACTTGGCAAAGGTTAACGAGAACACAGTGTATCGATAGTGAGTGGTTCATATTCTTAAATTACAGGAGTGGGCCAGAGAAAAATCAAAACCAAATTGTGTTGTGTTTACGTCCTACAATAGATTGTAAACTTACTGTGTTTGGAGGCACACATATTCTATGGCTTCAGTTTATCCCATTGTATGATAGTTGGCTGATACTGTTTGTTCCTGAAAATATAACCTTTATCTCTGCCCTTAATAACATTGTGAAATTTGCATAATTAAAATAATCTGATCATTTCATCCAACTGTAAAATATATTGTCATAATTATTTAAAGTGTGAGATAGTCTTTAATTCCCTCTTTAAAATAAAATGAATAAAACCAGAAGAAACTTCAAAACAGTCTGATATAGGGAATATATCTCTTTCAATTAATTACAGTGTCATTGTGCATACCATTAAATCTGCTGATCTCGAGGTGAACAATATTCTTAAATGTTAATTATTTCTACAATAAAATCCTACCATGTAGAGATTAGCAGTTCTAAATTCTATATTCACTTTTATTTGCTTTGGCAACCATTGAAAAACAAATTGCATGATCAGAATTCAATATGAAACATTAAATTCTATCCTCTATACTGGGGAAACAATCAATAAACACATACCTGTGGCTGCTTCAGGAAGGGAAAACCTGCTTTCCTTACCCTATTTGGATACTTAGGCTTATGTTTACCTACTTTTAAAAACTGGTATACCAGTCCTGGGCAGGTGCCTCCATTGGTTGGAGTGTCATCTCATATACCAAAAAAGTTGTGGGTTTGATTCATGATCAGGGCACATACTTAGGTTGCAGGTTCAATCCCAGTTGGGGCACATACAGGAGGCAACCAATCAAGGTTTCCTCATTTCTCTCTCACATCAATGTTTCTCTCTCTCCCTCTCTTCTCCTCCCTCTGTCCTCTCTCTCTGGAATCAATAAACATATCCTCGTGTGGATTAAAGAAAAAACTAGTACATCAAAGCACCCTATTTTTGCAGAACCTGTGCGGTACTTACACATTGATTTTCAAAGTGGAAACCAGTCTAGCAGTCTCTCGTCAGTGGTATTTCTTTCCTCCTTCTTGCTAAAAATAGCACTATACTGCTAAGAGCCCATGGCCACTGCTAGGTGAGCACAGACAACACATTTGAGAACCGCTTAACACGCAGAGGGGAGCAATTCTTATTTCTCCGTGAAACTGTCGGGAAAATAGCACAGAGGCCATTTTCCCCCCTCTATTCATTCCACAGCAAAGATGCAGAAAGACTTCCGTTCTTTCCTAAGTATGGAAGGTCTACCTTTCTCTCAGGTATTGCTGCCAAGGTTTCTACTTGGCCACCCAATATCTATTTTCTTTTCTTCCTCACTCTAGCGCCCAATTTGGTTTGGGATAGAAAAGCGGCCAGCTGAAATCCAATACCTTCTAGTCTCATTCGGAAATAAGAGAGGCCTCGTGACACCGTCCCAGTCAAAGAGATGTAAACAGAAGTCACGGAGTAGGGTGGTCAGGAATGTCCAAAGGGAGACTCGGCTGGTGACCCCTCTTCCTTCTTTCTCTTGCTCTGATTGTGGACAGGGAGGTTAAAGATTCAGGTGCTCTCTTCCAACCGGGAACAATGAACAACAGCTTCTCAGAGTCTGAGTCTCTAAAACAGTGTGAGCATCGCCAACGTGGGGATTTATTTGGTAGGGTCACTGCTTGGGGTTTACTGTGATAGCCAACCAATACAAAGTCTAACATACGAATGCAGCTCGTCCATTGTCTCCTAGTCCCTGCCTTTCCCCAGCCCCCAAGGCTTTGATCAGTTCATCTGGAGACTTTCATTGGGCCTCTCCTTCCTTCTGTTAAAGAGGAAACCACAGGCCCAAATGGCTTTGCTGGTGCTAAAGACCATACCACCAAACCTAGGTTTAATGCCTGCGCTGACTGCTCTTTCCACCTCCCCCAGAAACATCATCTTCATCAATTTTCTGATCAACACCAATGAGCCAATCCACCACATGGGCCCTTTCCACCTCCCCAGCCTCATGAGAAGAAGAGACAATCTGGATGATTCAAACCCTTGCCTTTCTCTTTCGCCCAAGAGACGCTGACCTTGTCTTAAAATATGAAATCCAATCTTTTCTTTGGACAATAGCTTCCCTGCCCCACCCTTCTTCCTATCAAAACCTTCCGTTACACACAATCCGGAGAAGACCCCCTCCAGCTGCAAGACGGGCTGCTGCCTGATTCATGAAACACACGGGAAAGCCAATTAGGTCTGCACATTTACTCGGTTGAATTTTATTCGCTGGTACTTGAGATCCAAAGTCTTTCACTCACATTTCCATTTTTTCTCTTGGGTCATACCTGGCCACATTTCACCATTCCACGGCTGCGGTTTTAAGTCAAAAAGTTGTTGATGGGAAAGATGACGAAAGTAAAAGACATAGTGGAAACTTAAAAAAGGATTTATGAGAGGCCGAAAGAAATAACAGACAAAATTCAAATGAGGTAAATACCTTCACTATATTCCCCTTACAATAAATTAATACAAAAGTATGGATCCAAGTTCAACAAAGGCCAAGTAACCTACCAAGAGTCTTACACAGGCGCACGTGCACGCGCGCGCACACACACACACACACTCACACTCATTCACTAATGCACAGGTGGCAAACACAAGGCCCTCCACCTTGTTTTATCCAGCCCAGCACCTTGTTTCTACCCAGAGGCAGCACCCAGCTTTTGCTTAACGGTGAAGGAGTAGTTACATTTATACAGTCCTAAAGTTACATTCGGCCCTTTGAAGGCAACTGTGAAGCGGATGTGGCCCCCAGGGAAAATGAGTTTGACACCCCTGCGCTAACCTCTAAAAAATTAAGTCTGGGACCAGAAAGGAGCACAATGAAAGCTATTTTCTCATATTTTAATGTCATTTTTAAAAAAAACCTTGTGTGGAAAAGATTTTGACATCCAGAAAGTGTAATATAACTTTATTTAAAGTAATTATGATATAGGTCTCTGGAGTTTTAAATAAGACTAGAAACTTGTTTTTGAATGCTCTTATTCACTAAGCAAATTATCTCAGGAAACACATTAGCTAATAATTTCTTTGGGAGACTGAATATTTGTAAACATTTGAAAGTGAAACTTGTAGATTTTCTTCATTTCACTGGAGGAACAAGCTATAATGAAAGCCATTCTGAAAAGTATTTCAGATTTATATATTTTGGGAGATTATGTCATTTTGGATAAAAATAAATTTATATGAGTGACAATCATAAGATTGGACTTAAACCACTGGGAACCCAGATGAGACAGCACAATTTCAGCATGACAAGATTTGGAGATGAGGTTTTTGTCCCCATTCATAAAAAAAACCTAAAAATTTAATAACTTACTGTCTAATTTTAGGCATGCCATTAACAAAGCACAATCCATTATCTCTGCTTTCTCACTTTGTGACTTTCAGAAGAAAGTGAATTTAAGTTCTTTATTTTCAATGGCTGTTAAACTGGTATAATAAAAAGCAAGTAGCCCTTGAAGAAAATTTAAAGCTTTCAATTTTTATTCTAAATAAATCTGAAAGAATATACACAACAGCAAAATCATGCTCTACTGAGAGTCATGTAGGACAGTTCTCGAGTGGCATAAACCAAGAGATTTTTTTTTATAGAGAATTAGAAGAGAAACCCCAATTAGAATAATATGAAGTAAAAGTTTATATAGACGATGATCAACTTGTAGCATAGTACTTGTTTTCTGCGCATACGTGGTAGAATTTTTTTTAAAAAAGTAAAAGAGATTAGCTTGGTATGGACAGACTTCGCTACCTTTAATGTCTGCTTTTTAACTGTTTCCTGCTTGTTTTCTCACACAGCCTCTTCCATTCCCTGGTTAACTGCTACTTCAGTGAGCACTTGCGTGTTTTCTATTTCCCCCGGTCCTCCCACAGCCTAAACCGTGTTCAGGACCAGTGTGCCTGTGTATTCAGCTCTCACTTTGCACAAAGGTGCCCAGCTGGGGCCCAGGGGGGTAGGTGGCAAGTCCCTGGCTGAACTGAGGTCACCAAAAAAGCTGTGACAGGAAGGTGTCTCCAGAGGAAAGGAAGGAGCCTGGAGAAAGAAACCCTCTGCCTACCAACACCTGAACCTGAGGGCTGTATCTGCCAAAGGTGGGGGCCAACTTTTTCTAAGTCGTAGGCTTCCCGTAGACTAGAAGCAGCCCTCGTCTTAAGAGTCACCATTCCCACCGCCAATATTTCTAACATTTTCGATGGCGTGCTGAGGATGGACATTAACAGCAGCATCATGAGGTTTGGGTCAGTAAGGAGGAAATAAATACAGGGGAAGTCAGTGTTCGGAGAGCTGAGGAAATACAGCGAAGGCAGAGGAGCTGTCAGCATCTCAGAACAGGGACTGGGTACTGAGCCCTGCTGGAAACCTTCTTTCCCCGCAAATCATACTAGTAAGGAGTACGAACTTGGACACGTGCGTGCTGGACAATGCCGTCCAAACTTCCTCGGTAACTTCACCCGGAGCTGTCCATTACCAGCGTTTTTCATTTTCCTGCGTTGCAATGACACTCATGCCTGACATGAATTTGTAAGTTGCAACATTAGCGAACATTTAATGATGCCTAATAAATTACACAATAAAGGGAAGATCAAATTATTTAAATTCATTAATAGCAGTCAGGACCACATTTTCCATGCATGAAAGAAAACCACATCATGTGACCAAAAAAAAAAAGATATTTAAGGCTGTGCTCTTGAAATGTGTAATCTTACAATTAAAAAAAGAAATCCCCCAGTGAATGTAGAGTTTGGGGTGATATAATTGTTATTTTAATATAGAACTCTTACACATAAATGTTAACTTTCCGAGGAAATAAAACTGTATTTCTCTGAGGGTTTCACAATCAACTTAGCTTGCCTCTGGCCCGCCCCAGGGCAGAAGGCAATCCTTTAAAAATCTCCAGGGGAGCCACCCCACAGAACAGAGACGCTGGGTGGAGTAACCCGATGCTCCATTTCAAAGGGACTGGGAGCTGCGTCCTTTTGCATTGGGAACTAACCCCTTGGATTAAAGAGAGATGGTGTCGGAAGGGTCTACGCCTCAGGCGGAAGCTGAGACACCAATGCACAGAAGGGAAAGAGCAAAGGGATGGCAATTCCTAAGCAATGGTTCTTGATCTTTCTTTCTTTCTTTCTCTTTCTTTCTTTCTTTCTTTTCTGTTTTTGTCTTTTTATTGAATTTGTTGGGATGACATTGGTTAACAAAATTATAGAGGTTTCAGGCGCACAATTCTACAACACACCACCTGTATAGTGTCTTCAGCAGCCCATGTCAAGTCTTGGTCCCTCCCCCACCCCCGCACCTTAACCTTCCTCTTGCCCTCCCCACAGTCACCACCCTGTTGCCCATGTCTGTGAGTTTTTTTCTCCTTTCTTTCTTTTTTGCTCAGTCCCTCCACCCTGCCAACCCAGCCACCAACTCCCCTCGACAGTTGTCAGCCTGCTCTCTATCTATGCGTCTGTCTGTCTTCTGCTTGTTAGTTCGTGCTTCTTAACCTTATCAAATCCACGGCCTCCCTTGTATAAATATTTAATTCTCATGTTATAAACCTGAAACAAAAGCTCATTCAAATATAACCTATGCAGAAACATATACACAAATCATCTTAATATAAAAAGGAACATGATTTATAGTGACACTATATATTTCAGTATGGAAGTAGCCAAGGACTCCGCACTGTAACACAGTGCAGTCAGATGCATTTCTTCTGTGTAGAGTCACCGTGAACATGCAGCTACAGATGCAGATGGTACTAATGTGCGGCACTTGCCACTCAGATACCATGCACAGCGTTGTTTGTGATTTTCTGATACGGTTACAAGTCCAAATGAATGACCGGAAAAAGAATAAGGTCTCCTTCCTTTACATGGTACACAGTTGTATTTGGAAAATGAGTGCATACTAAAACTTTGTAATATACCTTAAATTCCAGTTAGGTCCCGGATTCAGATATCTCTGAAGAGATTTTTTTTTTTTTTCATTTGCTTGAACCTGACAGGCACTGGGTGGCGGGGAACTCTCTGTACAGCGCTCCCGACATGCACCCCTGATGCTCTTCATGTCACACCCAGCAACCAAAAAAACGCCACAGCAAACTCCCAAAATGCTCCCTGTGGTTCTGCTTTCTTTGAGACGCCCTTGGCCCAGGGAAGGAGAAGGGAGCACCAACCCTCTTTCGATTCCTCACGGTTACTGCTGACATACAGATTCAACTACAGCATGAGGTCTTATCATCAAAACATAGCTCGCCCCTGCCAAGGGCTGGAATCACAGTTTTTACCAAATATCCAACGTACATGTTATGGGGGATGCCGCAGACCCTTCAGACTCCCCAGCCTCAAATCAAAATGCCCACGGGAATGGAGATTGTCCGTGGCAGGGACAACGAGAGTTAATAAACAAGAATCGCATTTCAATACTCTGTCCTACTGTCCACCTAATTACTTCCCAGACCTCAATGGCCTGGTGCTGAAACTTTGGTCACCCCAGGTATTAGACACTTCAGGACAGAGAAACAAGGTGGTGAGGGAACAGGGTGGGTGTGGTACAGGTAATTAGAAGGTGTAGATAATTAGACGGTGGAATGGGGGCACGGGAGATCTTTTCGGAAGCCGGTTTCAAAAGGAGTCGAAGACAAGGAATGGAAGTGAAAGGGAGGTTTGAACGTGTCAAAAGCGTATTGGTACACATTGCCAGGAAATTGAATACCCCTGTCACCTTTACTTTGCCAAACCCCCTTCTTGACAGTTTCCCCTTTTCCACGCATGAAGGAGGAAGATCACATCAGTGTCTGGAGTCACTGAATGGAAGTGGCCCCTGCCATCCACCCTTGGACTGTACAAACACCCTTCTTCACCTTTGACATCACAGGGGAATGTCTCATTTTCTCTTTGCGAGTTCATCTGCCATCGTGAATGGTCTACAGACCGAATTTTTGAAATGGATTATCTATAGCAATCAGAAACATTCAATCTACAGAGGCATAATCTGAGACAAAGCCGGCGGCCAACCAAACAAAGACCAGTAGGCAGGACAGGCGTGAAGGTGTTACCCTCCACAGAAGGCTTCTTGCAGCTAGGCAGGCAAGCTGGCAGGGGGCTCGGGCTGAGGCTAGACCTAACAAGAATGCTAAATCCCTAAAACCATGCATCAATTATATATTAATTCTATACAAAGATAATGAAAGGAAAACTGACACTTGCTAAATACCTACATCAGGCCAACTTCAATATGTCACCATTTCTTCTACAGTACACTCAAGGAGGTATTATATTCCAATGAGAAATGAGAATGCAAACAAGAAAACCCATGTTCACAGACATTAAAAACACTTCTAATTCCACAAACATCTTTACTGGGTCCCTCAGTTGAATCTGGGCTAATACAAAATCTATTACATTCACATAACAATCAATATTTTAAAAATAACTGACAGACAGGATGGAGGAGTATACTGATGGAAATGAGTGAAAAACTCAAATGTCACGTGCAGAATTCTAAAGAAAAATAATAAAAAGCACAGAAGAAACTCTGGAATGTGCCCAGTTTGGCTGCAATGGAAGGTGAATGCATATTCTTACACAAACAGAGCTACCATAATCTTTCTAAACGGTTTCAGAAGTCCTTTTAAATTTAAAAGTCAACATTCAAAAGTAAATTCTGACATAAATAGGGTGAAATAGAAAAATACAGTGGTCTTTAAGCTGTTTAGTGGCGAAAAAGCAGCTCCACAGACATGAATGGTCAATAAAATAGCAATTAAAATGGCACATTTAATAAGTTTTTATAGTAACATCCCTAAGTACTCAGGATAACCCTATACATACTCAGGTCAGGAAGGTGCCATGGGGTATGTAAGTCACTTCCAAATGAGCTTCAGTTACTATGTCACCTAGATGAGAGAGTTTTATTTATACAGAAATGTCAACTATGTGAACAACAGATTGCCTAATAATGCGGGCTTTGACACCTGACCCCCACACACACAAACACACAGGCATGCATATCCCAGAGATACTGGGAATTAGACACATGACAAGGTATATTGTTTATTAGCCAAACTAAAAATGAACTCCAAGGCCTGGATGTTGAAAAGTTGTATTTCTAACACATAGACCACAATTTTAATACTTGTGAAAAATATTGTCTGTACTAGTCAATATCTAAGCTAATTTCTTGGCCATTTTTCATTATTTCATTATTCACAAACTTAATGGCAGCATTAAAAGATCACTTGTCTGAAAACTACACAGTAACACAGTGAGCTCTCAGTAATAATAACAACAAAACAATAAACACCAAGTCAAGTGATTAAAATTTTTTAAAACAGGAATATACCTAATAAATTTATGGTGGGCTACCAATAATTCTGTATTCTTCAGACCTTCCATACCATTTCAAAATTCAATGCACAAAATATATTATACTTTTCACTGCATAAGGAAAGTTGGAAAAATATCATTTCACACTTATTTCCTTGCAGAATTCCCAGAAGAAATACGCCAAAATGACAATGTGACATTTGTCATCAATTTAGAGCTAAAGTTTTACAGTTTTAGAACTTCGGAATGTTTTTTCTCTTAGGATGCTTTTCTTATATTATATCCCACACCAGGCTTTCGCTTAATGATATGTAAAACACAGTAAAAACAAAATTTGACTGAACAACATTTAAACATAATTTGAAAAAATTCTCACTCTTAATACTGGTAAATGTGGTACACATGAAGAAATAACTAGACAACTTTCAGTAATCTTTTAAAAATTATAATTTTAGTATAATGTGTTTTCTCTCACTTGATGTTCATAATTTACTTTTAAATTTCAATTTTATTTAAAATTATTTGAAGTTGCAAGTAAATATTCCTTTCAGAAGAGTAACCTTGGTCCTCCCTGTTAGCCAATTACTAAATTTGGAAGTTGGTTTTGCCTATAGTAATCACGTATTTATCCCATCAGGAGAAACGGCCACTTTGATCTTAAATCACATGCTCGCAGCGTTTTTTACCTTTCATCGCTCAGTGCAGAGCTGAAGCATGCCACCTGCTCCTTGCGCTGGGGTTCCCATAAATCCCCGGGGAATGGCGAGGGCTGCGTAGACGCGTAGCACAGACCGCGTCCAGGGAAAAGCAATACCCACCCGCCCGCAGACACCAAGCGGCTGGATATGAAATGGGAACCCGGGCGTAGGGCACCAGCAAGTGCCAGGCTCTCAGGCGCCTGCACCTGCCCACGGTCAGAGAGTTAAGACAGGCAGACGATCTGAACACCCCTCAGGAGGCCCCGCCCGCGGAGGTGCACCAAAGGGGACCAAGGGAACCACCCAACGACCCAACTCTGGGTTTCCAAGGAATCCTGAGCTTCCTTCCTCATTACCACCCTTGGCACCCCTTTAATCACGCTAATGTCTCCCAAATGTTGAGACGCTCTGACTCGGGGCAAGGTGCCATGGCGCCTCTTCTGCCAACTTCCCCACGGTGATCAGTCCCTGATGTTCAAAGCCTCGTTAGGATAACTTCAGATACAAAATATACTCACAGTCATGCTTCGTGGTCTCTTGTGAGTTGATTTCGCAGCAAAGACTGGCTCTGAGTGCCGTGTTACGACTGAAAAATCACCTTATTGGCATAAATGCCATGTAATTTACAGGAAGGTAACGAGAGTATTGGCAGCCCTCTTGCCAAGCCCTCTGCGGTGGCGTCCGGGTGTAGCCCGTGGAAAAACCACGCTCCCTGAGGATTAGGAAGGGCAGAGGGCATGCTGATGAATCCCACTCACCCTATTAAACTTTTTCCTCTCCATTTATCTGTGCATGCAAATATGTTTTCCTCTATATAAGCAGGAATAATGTATAGAAGTATAAATAACAACTTATAATTGTGTTAGCGAATTAATACTTTTAAAATATGACAGGAAACAGAGAAAGCTGGAGATATTTGCCTATCAGTGAGCTTAGATTTGCATGATAATATTGTAATAAAAAGGAATGCATCCATGACACTTTATCAAACATGAGGGCAAGAGTATTTGATAACTGAGATTAGACTGATTTGAGCAGAACTTCATTAATTTTAAGAAAAATTGTGCGATAGAGCACTGTTTCATCCTTTGCATTTGTGACATTCTACAGCAATGACTGGCTTTTCTTAGAAAGCCTATTTCTGGTATTTGATCAACTACACAGCTATTTTGTTATTATAGCATATAATAGGGTCATTTAGCAGACCTTTAGAAAACTGTATGTCCTGGAACAAGTTACCCTCATTTCTTCCAAGGTCTCATTTTCCCTAATCTTTATGATACTACTAATGAGTGGCATTAATGGACCGCTTGTTATTGGTAAGGCAATTTGTTAAGCATTTTAAAAATATGATACTATTTAAACTTCAGTAATACCCTTGAGACTCTGTCCCAAAGTTCCAGTTAGAAGGAAAAGCAAGACTGAGGTTTGAAAGAGGCTCTGCATTCTTTTCTAACCCTGGAGAGTCTAGGAAACTAGAATCACAGATTTTTTAAATTATAATAATTTTAGAGATAGTCTAGTTCCAATTCCCCAATACTATAAGTGCCACTAAAACTTAGCTTATATAGTCTTTCCAAGTTTTGGCAAGTTAATTTTCATAAATTAACTTAACTAATTAGTAGAAGAAACCCAGTATCTAAATCTCTATGCATGTTTTTCCTCTAAAACCACATCCTAGACTACAGTATCGTACCTTCTTTTTTTATGTATGTTTTATTTTATTTTTTTACATATATTTTATTGATTAGGCTATTACAGTGGTTCCATTCCCCGCTTCATTCCCCTCCACCCTACACACCCCCTCCCACCCACATCCCCCCCCTTTAGTTCATGCCCATGTGTCATAAGTTCTTTAGTTTCTACTTTTCCCACACTGTCCTTCCCCTCCTCCTGTCTATTTTCTACCCACCGTCTGTGCTACTTGTTCTCTGTACCTTGTCCCCCTCTCTCCTCCTCCCACTCCCCTGTTGCTAA